>VZTB01016709.1:1437-12705 GCA_013397245.1 Thryothorus ludovicianus | reverse complement strand
CCCATGAGCAGAAGATCTCTCCCTGGAGGGAGGATGGGCCATGGAAGAGATAAAGAAACTGCCCCAGCTGGTTTCTTATGAGCTGGGCCATGGACAGAAGATTACACCACCCCCAGCCCAGTTCCAGCAGATGGTGATGGAATAACACAGCTCTGGTTACATTTTGCACTGCAACCCATGACACCTGGCTTTGGAGAAATGGAGAATTCCTGAGTGTGGATGTCCAGGAGTGGAGTGTGCAAGTGAACTCTGCAGTGCTGCCCCAGGAGGGCTCCTCCTGCTCTGGAGATCTTGGGTGGGAAACTGAGGAAGCTTTAATTTCTATCCCAAACCTTCTCCCAGCTCTTGGGGCTGCCGTGCAGGTCATTTGCACAGGGAAATCTGGGGGCAGCTCTGAGCCCCCAGCAGCAGGAGTGGGGTAGGGAACGCTGAACAGCTTTAGCAATTACCAGTTCTGAATCAGCCACAAAATGAGAGTTAACACCATCTATATTTCAAAAAGCACCAAGGGACCCTTAATGAGACATCAGGCTCTTCTCTCATCCTGAAAACAGCACTTCCCAGCACTGCTGCTGCTTCCCAGCAGATTCAAAAGGAGAAATCCAATTTGCTGGGTTACAAATGCTGTCCCCTGAAGAACAGAGAGGTTGGCAAGGCACCACCTCTGAGATTTGTATCTGTGGAACCTTTGCTTTGGAGTGGCTGGTGTGGATAATAAATAAATCAATCAGTGGCAAAGACCAAAAAAGCTGAATATTGGGCTGGCTGGGTTGATTGTTGTGTTCCCAAACATTTTGGAGGTGCTGGTTGAGCCTGCTGGGTTGGAAATGTGCCTTTAATTCCCATTCAGCTTTGCAGCAACAGCCAATTCCCATTTCCTGCTCCTTTTCCCATCCCTGCAGGCCGGGCTGGATGTGATCCTCGGGCTTGTTCCCGCAGGCAGCAGCTTTGGCTGCAGGTTTTTATGGCACTTCAGCTAAAAGCTGATGGAAAGGCACAAGGGAGTGACTGTCCCAGAGCACAGGTACCATTAAAATTGCATTTTCCATGCCTTTTTGTTCTGCCCTCTTCCAGCTGAGCTGGAGGGCCATCCCTGAGCCCTGCTGGAGGCTGCAGATATCCAAACCCACTCCCATGGGGATGTGTTTAAGAGCTATAATTCTTCTTTCTTGTAACTCTGCCTCCATAATATTTTTTTGTTCGACACCAGAGATGAGAGATTTTCCTTCTGGCTTATGCAGCTGAGAAGGTTCTGCCACAGACCAAGGGCAATTTTTAGTGCACTTGGCACCTGCCACTGGATCAAAGTGACCTGGAGAGAATCCATGATTTAATAGCATAACTCGTCTTGAACATTCCCACTCTTTTTCACTATTTTTCCTTGTTCGTATGATTTCTGTGAGTTGATCTTGTTGGTTCTTTGCAAAAATATCTTCTCAATGGATGGGGTCTGGGACTGACACTTGATCACCAAACCCAGTAGGGTTGTAGGCAGGTTTTGCCCCTCAGTCATAATTCATTTCATATTCAGTCACAATTAATGTAGAATTATAGAAAGCCTTTGGATGAAGGTTGGAGTGTTTGCTTCCACTAGCTGGCATTACAATAAAATAATGATTGAAAACAGGTAAATCCCTCTTCATAAATAGAATAAAACACGATCCACCACCTTTGATCACCTGCTCTTGCACACACAGGTTTCAAATCAAAATCCTTTGTATTTGCAAGTGCTTCCAGCAGTGATACGGAACTTTTGGAGGCAACACAGCAAACTGTGATTATTTCAAAGTGGATTTCTGTATTTCTGCAGCATTGTTCTCACAGAATTGAGTCTGAAAACATCTCAAGCCTTTAAATCCATGGAGTGGGCAGGATGAGGTTTGCGTGAACCTGTTTGATTCTTCATTGACTCAAGTTTCATGCATTGATAATCCTGGAAAAAGGAGGAGCACCCAGGAAAAATGCCTGGTGATTTTTGGGAATGTTTTAACCTTAAACTATCTCAGAGACCCAAGGTTTATTGCCTAACCCCACCTCCTAAAAAAGGGGAACTTGAAGGGTTCTTCAGCAGCCTCTGGAACAAGCACTGAGCAAAATACTCAGAGTGTTGCAGAATTTACTGCCCAAAGTTCAAGGGAAAAATGTTTGTTCTGAGCCCTGGAAAAAGCTGGGGAAGGCTCTGTGTGTCCATGGAGAGGGCAAGCACAGCTCTGCCTGATAAGGAAGTTGGAGGGGAGATGCCAGCAAAGATTTGAAGAGTGGTAGTTGGGTGGTGCTGAGCTTCTGGGCCAGTATTTAATACAAAAATAGGATGAAAATAATCACCAGAGGTGACTTTTCCACACACTTTATGATGGTTTTTCTTTTCATTTCACTGCTGAAAGCTTTGCCATGAGGATGCAGAATGACAGATCCTGTTTGGATTTACTATTTAGTGCATGCTTAAATTAATAGCAGCCCAGTGACACAAGTTAATTACATTTTAAACCATTATTAATGTCCTCTAAAGAGAAACATCTCGTCTGCATTAAATTCTGCTGCTTAACTGCTCCTTGACTGGTGGAGATAGGCTCCTCCAGGCAGTCCAACAATGGGTTTGAGATGCTTTAAATTGGAATTTTGTCGTTTCCTGATGGTTTTCTTCCATTAACATCCAGTGGGTGTTTGGACTGCTCAGCTTTCAGCAGCCAAGGAATTTCTGCCATGTTCTGCTGGGACAGGATTTTTTGTTCAGATTTCCACTACTGGGTTTTCTTAAAAGAACACTTTGTTCCCATCAGCATGTGATAAATAATATAAGGAAGCACCTGCCAGGTTTTGGCATCTTCTTCTATTTTCTGCTCAGAAGTGACTGATACACTTTTCCTTTCTTTATTTTTCCCCTTCTCTTCACTGTCCTGGAGTAAATTACTGTAATTCAATTTTGGGCTATATTGAATCACAGCCCTGTAAGGAACTGGGTAAGGCAGAGAAGTACTTTGGGTTCCAAACTTTAATAAATCCCTGGGGAAAAAAGATCCCCAAGTTCCAGTGAGGAATGGTTTGGTTGCTTTAACAGAGTAAAATTGCCTAGAAAATAATCCCAAAAAATGGCTCGAGGGAAGGGTTATTTTCAGGGAAATAGCCTGCTTGAAGTACTTCCTCACTCATTTTTTCCAGGAGAAAAGAGAATTCCTCAGTACTAAGGAAACATCTGAACTTGTCTGCTCTCAGGAGCACTGTGGCCCTCACCACTGAGCCTCAGGAATTTCCTTGCTGCTGCTGCAGCGTGTTCCTCACCTCGAGGCTTTAATATCTGCCATCTGTCACCGTGCTTCGCTCTGACTTCTCTTAAATGAGGAGAAAAAGGCAGCCACCAAAAGGATCAGGGACTTTTATTGGTATTAATCACATCTGTGGAGTCAAAAACAAGAGGAGCTGTGCTGTGCAGAGGAGCTGAGGGGAGAGCCTTGCACCGAGGCAGCAGCAGGTGGGAGAGGGAATATGGGACTGGGAGAGGGAATATGGGACTGGGAGAGGGAATGCAGGACTGGGAGAGGGAATATGGGACTGGGAGAGGGAATGTGGGACTGAGAGAGGGAATATGGGACTGGGAGAGGGAATATGGGACTGGGAGAGGGAATGCAGAACTGGGAGAGGGCATATGGGACTGAGAGAAGGAATGAAGAACTGGGAAAACAAATGTAGGACTGGGAAGAAGAATGCAGGACTGGAAGGGGAATGCAGGACTGGGAGAGGGAATGAAGGGCTGGGAAAGGGAATGAAGGGCTGGGAATGGACATGCAGGACTGGGAGAGGGAATACAGAACTGGGATGAGGAATGCAGGGAATGGGAATACAGAACTTCTTTTGTCACTTTGGACGTTGGATGTGTGAAGGCTGCAGGTTTTAGTGTTGGCCTGGCCTACTCTGTCAGGAAAAGGATGGGGCATGGCAGGGAGTCATCTCAACTCTTGGAAGCAACACAGGACATGGTGCCCATCACCTTTCACATGTGTGTGAGCACACAGCAGTCTCTCAACATCCTGGCACGTTGAACAGAGTGAAGAGGGGGTGTTTTAGATCTGCTGCAAACTCTGGCCAATGGATCCATGGAATTCCCCCGCTCCGACTGTTTCCCAGGCAACCAGCATATGGTTCCAGCACTAAACAGCAACATACCTGCACCCTGCCCCTTCTGGAGAGGCTAAAAGTATTGGCAGAGGGCATATGGGCCATGTGAGAAATGGTGTGGCAGGAGTTATACATTAGGTGGATGGGCCACTTGAGTCAGAGCCAACGGGAGGTGGCACAGGAATGTCCCTGTGCCGGGAGCACAAGGGCTGGGATGTCACCCGTGGGAGCCACAGGCCACCCAGCCTTGTCATCGTGGGCATACAATGTTCTGCTGAGTTGTTTTCATAGGCTGTGTGTGGTGTTCATATATATTTGGATCTATTTAAGGTAGAGAGAATAATCTCAAGTGGTTGGAGGTAGAACAGATGGCAGTGGCTGCTTTCTTGGGTGGTGTTTCCTGGCACTTCCAAAATGGCCAATGCAGACCTTTGTCAGCAGCTTCTGCTCAGGACACGGGCATGTGGGAGGGTTGTTGCTGTTCCCACAGCTTGGAATGGGGCATTTCTCCATGGCTTTATTCCTCTGGTACTTGTCCTGCTGGCTGAGTGAGTTTGAGGTGGCATCTCTTGTTTAGTCCTTCAGGGTGTTACTACAGCTCTTCCCCATGTGGGTAGGAAAAGCCAGTTCTTGTCTTCCAAATCACAGGATCCCAGGCTGGCAGAGGCTGGAAGGAGCTCAGTGGGCACCTGGTGCCCCCTCCGTGCTCCAGCAGGGCCATCCCAGAGCCCAGGGCACAGCAGTGTGTGCACACAGCTCTGCACTGGCCCAGGGAGGAGAGCCCAGAGCCTGTGTGGCCAATGTGCTCAGGGCTGGCACTGCCCAGGGCAGAAGTTGTGCCTCCTGTGCAGGGCAATTGCTGGGCTCAGTCCCTGTCCGTGGCCCTGGGGCCATTGCTGGGCCCTGGAGCAGAGGCTGGGCCCTGCTGGGAGCTCTCCCTGCACACAGGGACACCCAGGCCTGAGGGCCCCTCTCAGCTGGGGCTCCTCTCCAGCCTGAGCAGCCCCAGCTCCCTCAGCCCTTCCTGGGCACCGAGTTGCTCCAGGCCCTGCCTCAGCTGTGCAGCCGATGCTGGCCCTGTTCACTGCTGAAATTGCATGCCTGTGGTAGCATCAGACGTGGGAAATAACTCTCTTGTTTTAAGGGTAACATTTCCTCCAGGAGTGAATTTAGCCTCATCTCCTGGGCAATTTATCTTTGTCACAGGGCAAAGTCGTGTCTTGCCGCCCTGCCTGGGCAGGTGATGGATCACTGCAGTCCCATCAGCATCTCAGGGATGTTGGTGCCTGTGCTCTGAGCCCTCTGCAGTGAATGGAACACTCACTTATTCCTGGATTCTGACAGCCGGAGACCTGCGTGCCCCTTGCTGCCACCGGCTGTGTGAGGCCACACCGAACTAATGAAGTGACAAGGAAGAGGGACAGCATGGCCACAGCAGGAAATGTCCTGCGGGCTGGATTGGTGGCAGCACAGGGAAAGCCATGAGTGCCAGACCTGCGGTGTGACAGTGAGGGGACGGTGGGGACAGTGCCTGTGTTGCTGCTGTGACACCTCAGGAGAGGCTGCCATCAGCAGGGCCTGAGCTGAGGGACACCTGGAAACATCCAGCTTGGAATCCCAGACGCCCAGTTTGGGTTGGAAGGGATTTAAATCTCATCCAGTGTCACCCCTGCCATGGGCAGGGATGCCTTCCACCATCCCAGGCTGCTCCAAGCCCTGTCCAGCCTGGCCTTGGACACTTCCAGGGATCCAGGGGCAGCCACAGCTGCTCTGGGCACCCTGTGCCACGGCCTGCCCACCCTCCCAGGAGGAATTCCTTCCATATATCTGACCTAAACCTGCCCTCCTTCAGCTTAAAGCACCTCCAGCTTTCTCCAAGTACTGTCTTCCCTGGCCTTGGACACTTCCAGCAATAAGGAGTCTGAAACCTCTCTGGGCAGCTTCTTGGGAGCATTGGCTTTTCTCCCTGCCAACTTTTCTGTTTCCCTGGAGAAGAGGTGTGCTCAGATCCACCTGGGAGGAGAAATGCTCCAGAAGAGACCCCAGAGGAAATGGATTGTGCAAGCACTTAGTCCAGGAGAGATTTTTATCTGTTTATTCCTCCTGGAGAGATCTAGTAAAATCTGCTGAGGGTAATGGTTCCCCAGAGCACTAATGAAGGCCATCAGCGAGACTTTGGGCTCTGTAACTGCTGCTTTTTGTGTGCCTGAGCTTGTGCTTGGCAGCAGGGGGTGGATTGCCTTTAAACACATGATCGATCAACTTAAGCAGCCTCCTTGACAGCACCTTCATTATTTTTTTCTCAGCCAGATCATTTTCTGTTATTAAAAAGAAGAGTAACAAGTGGGTTGGAAAACGTTTACTCATAGCTCCTCTTTTGGAGAGTTTCTTGTGTGGTTTTTGCCTTAAAAAAATATTTGTGTTTTCTATGATTTGTTGGTTGGTGGTGTTTGATACTTATATTAGCTTAGAATCTCAGGATGGTTTGGGTTGGAAGGGACCTCAAAGCCCATTCAGTGCCACCCCTGCCATGGGCAGGGGCACCTTCCACTGTTCCAGGAGGCTCCAAGCCCCTCCAACCTGGCCTTGGACGCTTTCAGATCAGACTGACGACTTTGAGATGATCTCTGATATTTTTTAGCCTGTTCTCCTGTATTACTGAATCTATATTCCCTTTCCATTAATTTCCCCCAGATATCCTATGAGGCCACTTATCATGTTCTGGTGCTGTAGCTCCCTGGGAAGGTGGAGGGTGGAGATTCCTGCCTGGGAGGTGCAGTCTGGCCCTGAGGAGGACAGGGATAAACGGGATTGAGAGGCACCAGTGCTGGTTTCCTTCATTTCCAGGGCAGGGGACAGTCCAGAGGGACTGCACATGGGAGAGGGCAGGGCTGGGTTTTGGGAGTGATGCTGTTCTGAGGCTGAGCCCTTCACTCTCCAGGTGTGCCCATCGTCCCTCTGGGTTTCCCAAATGCAGGAGGGGCTGGCAGTGGGTGGCAGGGCTGTGTTTGTCCCTCTGGCCAGGACAGAGGGAGCATTAGTCACGGTCCTGTCAGTCTCGGGCAGCTGCTGTGCTGTACAGTGGCTTTTTGGAAATGCAAAGGTCCCTGGCCACTCTCTCCTGCAGACATTTGCCATTTCCTTCAGCCTCATCCAGTGGGGAATTAGCCTTGGGAGAAATTGAAGTCGCAGGTGAGTGATTTGGGGAAGAGATTTGTGGGGGGAAATGACTGGAACAATGCAAGAACCAAAAGTGAAGCGAGGTGGGAACACAGGCACTGAAGATTTTGCTTAGTCCAGCTTCTCCTTTTCCAGTTTTGCTTTAAGGATTCACTGGCATTTCCCTCACACATCCCTGGCTGGCTCTTGCCATCCTCCCCTGTGCTGTCTGGCAGGTGCTGGGATGGGTTTTCCTTTGGAAAGCTGCAGCCAGTGTCCCTCCAAAGCCTGTGGCTCCCTCGCAGTGTGGGATCTTGTCTTGCTCGCATCCCTGAAAGCCTGGCTCGATGGAGCAGCCAGAATTGGCAAGTTGTTGTCCCCGGAGCTGAAGGGCAGCTGTTGTGCTTTAAAAAGGCCTTTTACAAATGCTCAGGACCCCGTGCCAGCTGGAGAACTTGAACATCAGTTTCTGGGTAAATTATTTCTGCTCCCCGAGTCTTCCCAGCAGCCACTTGGCAGGCAATTAACCTGACAATGGGATATAGGAGAGATGTGGCACAGGGGGTGAGAATTGGACATTGGGAAGATTTTAAAATTGCTTTTCAAACTAGTGCCTTCTTGTTCCCTGCCAGGGGAGGGTGTCTTTGGCACCCCCCACGTTTCCAGATAGACTCTGAGGTACATCTCAGCCTTTTAAGCCCCACTCCTTGAGCCAAAGAGGGTTCTGTGCCAATGTGCCTGCTCTCAGGGCTTGCCTGGAGAGCTCTTCCAGCTCCAGGCAGCTCTGGGGGTTTGGATCCCTCCCAGTGTGGGAGTGTGAAATGGTAGGTTTGGAACAGCAGGTAATTTGTCATGCATGTACCTGCTGTCATGCAGGAGCAACAGCTCCATTGTCCTTTGCAGAGGAGAGTCAGGGATGCTGGAAAAGGCTCCTGGTGCTGCGGAACCGGGGATGACCGGGACCGGGACAGGAGCTGGGTACAACAATGTAGGTCTGATCATGGAATCCTGGAATGGTTTGGGGTGGAAGGGATTTAAAGATCATCCCATTCCCCTGCCATGGGCAGGGAAACCTTCACTATCCCAGGCTGCTCCAAGCCCCAGTGTCCAGCCTGGCCTTGGACACCTCCAGGGATCCAGGGGCAGCCCCAGCTGCTCTGGGCACCCTGTGCCAGGGCCTGCCCACCCTCACAGGGAACAATTCCTTCCTCACATCTCCTCTGACCTGGTCTGTTCAGTTTTGTCTCATTATCCCAAGTTCTGAGTTTTCTCTTTCCTTATAGCATCCCTCTAAAGGAACAGGCTGAGCAGGAAGGAGGTTGTGCCCACAGCACCCTCAGTCAGTGCTGCCTTGAGGATCTCATGTGTGGTGTTTGTTCCTTTGTGTGGTTGTTTTGAAGTCAAGGACCTGACAAGGTAGGCAAATCTGGGACTGGCAAACCTCTGATCTTGTTTTTGCATCCAGTCAAAAATCAGAGAGGCGACTTACCCTGAGGGATTTGTGTTGGAATGGGAAGGTTTTCCTTGTGAGCCCCGCAGAAATGAAAGGTTTCTGACGAGGGAGGCTGGTTCCAGCTCAACTGAAGTTCAAAGCACTGAGTGGGAGTTGTGCATACTGCGAGCCCTGTGAATACAGGATCCCTGCTTGTGCTTTGACAGCTCATTTCTTATATCCTAAAGGAACATCACCCGCTTCCCAGGAATCCGTTTTGCCGAAGTTGGAACACTTGGAGTAGTTATGACAGTGAATGGCAGTGTTGTAATAAGTTATAAATGGCATTTTGATGTGGGCACTGGAGAGCCTGTGCCAAAATGGCAAGAAATTTTCTGGCATGGGCTTGAGTGAGGCTGGAAAGGGCAAACCCCTCAACTTTGTGCATCCCTCAAAGTGTCCAAGGCCACGCTGGATGGGGCTTGGAGCAGCCTGGGATAGTGGGAGGTGTCCCTGCCCATGGTAGGGTGGAATGGAGTGGTCTTTAAGGTCCTTCCCACCCAAACCATTCTGGGATTCTGGGATTCAATCAGCTTTTTTTCATCTTGGTGTTGTTCCTGGAAAAAGGCTGTGTGATTCCCTGGGCTGTATCTGTGTGTGCTGGTCTGTGCTGGAATTTTCCCTACACCAGTGACAGTAAACTGCAGTTTGGAATTGAAGGGTTTATTTCCCTGCTCCATTTCCCTACATTCAAGGACAGAAATCATAATTTTATTTTTCTGTTGAACTTGCCTTCTCTCGAGCCCATGACCTTGTTCCTGGGTGAAGCCCATCTGGATTCTGGTGCTGTGGCCAGCTTGAAAGCCAAAGCTGGACACCACTTCAAGCATTTTGTTTGATGGAGTCAGGCTGAAAGATTTGATTTATCACAACTGCATGGGGAAAAAACACTGAAAGATATTGCTGCTCTTGGCTTTGGCTGAATCTGTTGTGTTTAAGGCTTGTGGTTTCAAGGACCTGGTTCATGGGTAATGTTTGCAAAAAATTGCTGGGTGCTCTGCAGTAATAAAAGAAGACAGAAAATGAGTAATTTTCAGGTAATTTGAGGGCTTTTTAAACTTTCTTTTTACTTTTCCATGTGTTTTGAGGTTGGAGAACCCAATGCTGCCCAGAGCTCTGGGTACCACTGACACAGGGTCTCTGTGAAATGGGAGCAGCCACTGTCCCCTGAACACCCAGAAGTTCCTCAGCTGGGTGTAATTGCCTGTGATTAGCTGGGCTAAAAATAATCAGGGCCAAAAAAGGGATTGTTTTTGTCTTTCTGTGTCTACCTGTTACTTTCTTAGGCTGTGTGTTGGGTTTAGGCACAGAAATTAAGAATAATTTAAATACTTTGTTTGATGAAGGTGAAAATAAATCAAGAACATGCTGCTGATGTACTGAGTTCGTTCAGCATTTGCTGTAATAAAGAAGTCCTTGTCCTGTTTGATCAACTCATCAGTGCATCAATCATGAATTATCTACTTGGAATTTTAGCATTTTTATGTTCCACTCTTAAGAACACAAAAAAAAAGGAGAGGTATTCCATGGATTCCTTCCCTCCAGCTTCATCACTGGTCTCATTTTCAGGGTTTTGCCCATGTGTGGAGCAAATCCCTGTGGCTGCAGTTCCTGCAGCTGGGGCACAGCTGGAGTCTCCATGCTCCTGGAGTGGGCTCTGTCTGAGCTCCCCTGGCATGGACACCAGCGAGTGGGAGTGCCTTGGCAGGAATTCCTGGTGTTCCAGATGTGCCCGTGCCCAGCAGAGGCAGAGCTGGTGATTCTACAGGAATGCCTCTGGTTTGCAGACCCCAGACACAGATTCCCTGAGGAGTCAGGGCCTGTGGAGCTGCAGACCTGGATTTCTGCACTGTTGTAGCCTCCCAGGAAATTTTTCTCTCCCTTTATTTATGGCCCCTGCCTCCCACACTAAGTTTTCTCTCCTTGCTGGTCTCATCAATCTCTGTGAGTACATTCATCCATCTCATTTTAGGGGACGGCTTCTGTCTGTTAAAAAATACTTCTTTATTTTTCCCCTGCAAGGGCAGCCATGCAGGTGCCCTCCTTTGTTTCCCAAATGCCTCCACAGGGCCCTTCCCCACTTTAAATCCAGGGGAAACTGGGAAAACTGGGTGTGAGACATCAGGGAAGCGGCTTGGCAGGGGGTGGAGCAGGATGGGGTTTAAAGTCTCTTCAACCCCAAACCATTCTGGGATTCCAGGATTCAAGGAGAACTCTTGGTTCTGTTTGGGAGGGGAAATAAAAGACTCCCCGGGTGTGTGTGGGGGCTGGCAGCAGCCTGCAGAAACCCTACGGACTGAACTCTGGCTCTGTCCGACACACAATGACACCCAGTGACACCCGGTGACACCCGGTGACACCCGGTGACACCCAGTGAGACACAATGACACCCGGTGACACACAGTGACACCCCGTGACACCCGGTGACACCCAGTGACACCCGGTGACACCCAGTGACACACAATGACACAGTGACAGTGACACCCAGTGACACCCAGTGACAC
>VZTB01016708.1:64433-81212 GCA_013397245.1 Thryothorus ludovicianus | reverse complement strand
TTCCCAAGGGAGAGGTGGAGCAGATTGCCATGATGAAGGCCAAGGGGCAGACGGAGCACGACGAGGGCATGCTGGAGTACCTGGAGGATCTGATCGGCTCGGCGCGCCTCAAGGAGCCCATCCTGAGCCTGTGCCGCAGGGTGGAGCTGCTCAACGAGCACCGAGGGGAGAAGGTGAGCCCTGGGCAAGTGGAACTGCTGCTCTGGGAACCTCTGATGGCTGTGTTGGAATCCCAAAATGAAATTGTGGGAAGCAGGGCTCGTCTCTGGCTGCCCTGGAGGCTCAGGGACCCTGGCACAGAGCCCCAAACACCTGAGGGTTGGATTTTAGCCCATGGGAACCACTGCAAACCTTAAAATAAGAATTACAGGCCACAAGAGTTTAAATTGAGTAATAATAAGTTTGTCACAGGGTGTAANTGCCCTGCTGGAAGGAGCTCAGTGGGTCAGAGAGAAAATGTTTGAGATAAGATAAAATAAACAACCTTGAACACGAGACCTGAAGAGTTTCTGCTCTTTTCTTACACCTCGGGTGTGGAAAAGGACTTTGGCAGCTCAGGGAATTTCTGCAGAACAGCAGAGAACCCAACAGAAATCATGGTCTGTTTTCCTCGATGGGTCTGTGTGAAATCCTGTGGCAGATTTGTTTTAACCAAGCCCATCTACACCACCACTAGAGCTGCAGAAAAAAAATGCAGCTTTCCACAAAATCATTGCTTCAACAGAGTCACATTCAAGAGTTATAAATCATTACATTACAGAGTTTTCTCTGCCACTCCAAAAAATCTGCAACCACCATTTGATGGGACTGCTGCCATAGTCTGACCCACAGGGGGTCAGGTTCTATTCTAACTCTATCAGTAAGTTGGGTTTTTTTGTATTACTGCATTTTTATTTAATTCTAATAAAAAACTGTTATTCCTATTTCCCATATCTTTGCTAAGAGCCCCTTAATTTCAAATTTATAATAATTAGAAAACCAAAAGTTAACATTTTCCATTCCAAGAAAGGCTCTTGTCCTTCCCTAGCAAACTCTTGTCCAAACCAAAGCAGTAAAGAACCTGTAGCTGTAGGAATGAAATGAAAAATGGCCAGTCAGAATGTTGAGATAAAGGAAATTCACAGCATATTACCCAAGAATGCAAAAGTGAATTGTGTGAATGCCAACTTCAGAGCATCAGAATCACATTTTAGGATTTTTCCCTGCATGAGCAGATATCTGTGGCTATAAGAATTGATTCTGTGTGTGCATCCTCCTTGGCTGCAACAGGGTCAACCTAAAACAGCCTCAGGTAATTCCTGACAGCATTTTCCCAGAGCATCCATTCCTACAAAGGGTTGGGAATTTTCTCCTCGTGGTTTTCTGTCGTGCTGGCCCTGCCTCAGCTCTGCCCCTCTGTTTTCTGCAGTTAAATCGAATTAAAGTGGTGGAGAAAGAAAAAGATGCCCTGGAAGAGGAAAAGAATAAAGCCATTGAGTTCCTTCGCTTGGAAAATCAAATATTTAAGGAAAAGAATCAGATGTGTCAGTATTACATGTAAGTAATTCTCAGGCTTTGGGTTGGCTTTAAGGTGCTGGGGTGATTTAAAGATTTAACTCCATCAAAGCTGGTAAACTTTGCTTCAGTATCTCTAATTAGAAATATTTTCCATTTCAAATAACAAATTATTGTTATTTTTTGATACTTTACATAATCCTGTTGTTACACTGAGATTTGTGGTGAAGATGGAGTAAAGTGAGGATTTATTGTTGTTTTATTTTCCTAGCCATGACCTAAAGAAACGAATAAATGACCTGGAAATGCAGAAAGAGAAAATTAATGAAGAAACTAAAAGTATTAATGAGAAAAGCAGTAAACTTGCAGAGGAAACAAAATCCAAGAATAAAACTTTGAAAGAACTTGAGAAGTGAGTACTTCAGGGATGTGTAGTACCATGTTTTACATGTTTCCTACCAAAAAATTAAATTATCTGGTGAGCAGAGTCATTTCTGGTGCATCTAAATACACCAAGAAGCATTTCAATTAATGCACAAAAATAAATTAAATGCATAAAAATAAATTAAAGCAATTTCACATTGGTTTGATTTGGTTCTAAGTAAGATTCATGATTACAATAAGAAAATTTCTGATCTTTTAATGAATTTTAAATATTTCTTTATATTGACAGTACAAAAAGAATTAGTAAATGGTTTTTATACTTCAACCCTAATGCTTAGGGACATGGATTTGGGAATTTTTTCCTGGTTTCCTCATTAATCATTTATGCATAAATTGTGTTTCTCAAAATTGCTTTGCCTGGGTGCTGATCCCCAATCCAGCTGCAATATTGACCTGCTCAGAGAGATGGGAATTATCAATTCTGGCAGGAAAAAACCAGAAAATTTCTGAAAATATGTTTAATATTGCTTGGGTAGTTGATTTTTTTCTGATGGAACATGGTTTTCCCAGGGAAAATACTGGGAATATAGAGAATATTGGATGTTGTTAATTAGAAAACCTGAGTAGTATTAGTTTAAATTCTTCATGTTGACTTATTAAACCAAGTTTAATAAGCCTTATTTTTATATTGTATGAAGTCATTCTCTTTTTTTTTCTTTTTTTTCTTTAGGAAATTCAATAAAATTACAAAGTTCATAGAGGAAAGTAAAGAAAAATTCACTCAGTTGGATTTGCAGGATGTGAAAGTGAGGGAGAATCTCAAACATGCCAAGAGCAAAGCTAAAAAACTGGAGAAGCAGCTTCAAAAGGACAAGGAAAAGGTGAGCTGGAACAGCTGGATTGGCTTGGAAAAGTGGGAGAAAATGGGAAGAAGGTGGAAAAATGGGGATTTCATTGTTTTAATGGGATATCTGAAGTCATGAAATCAGGGCAGGGTTTTGTTTGCAGTGCCCACTCCACAGTGGAGCTCATTCCTGGGTCACTGGGAGCTGCTGGGGAGCCTTTGGATGCAGGGGGGGTTCAGGATTTGCTGTCCCAGTGGCAGAGGAGGCTCAGAGCCCTTTCTGTGCAGGTGGAGCAGCTCAAGAACGTCCCCTCCAGCAGTGCCAAGGCCATCGAGGACGCCACGGCCAAGAGGGAGCTGCTGGCCAAGGCCAAGGCCAAGGAGGAGGCCAAGCTCAGGCAGGTCCTGGCCAGCCTGCAGGAGGAGACCAAGGACATCCAGAAGGAAAAAGAGGTTTGGACAAGGCAGGAATTACCCACCTGCTGTAGCTGCACTCTTGTGGAAGAAACCAGCACCAAAATGCCATTTATTGACAATTCCACTGCTCCCTGTGCTAGTTCAGAGGAGCCTTGGTGGGAAATTAATCTTAAATTAATAATTGCAGCTGAGCCCTTGGCTGCTTTTGGAGTGCTCAAGCATCATCAAGTAGCTCATTCATGGATTTAATATAAAAAATACACTCTGATTTTCTGCCACCAACACATTTAAGCCAATGCTGAAATAAAAAATATTCTGGATTGATCTGTTCCCAGCCTTTCCCACACTGTGGATTAATGGATTAATTGGTTACTGGTGGTGGTGTTGTTCAGTACCTGCAGGCTGGAAATTTATCCTGTAAATTTATCCTTTATTTTCTGTCCTTGAAAAGGTGGATTCTCCATGGATTTGAGCTGTAATTTAGTTCTCTGTGTAGAACTGTGTTCTCTGTTTTCTCTCTGAGAAAACAATCCAAAGCTTGTATGGAAATGCTCTGTGAGAACTCCCTCAAGTTCTTTAGAATTAGCAAAAAGCCTTTTTAAATTCCCAGCCATTAATGAAGGAATGCTGCTCCTCCCAGGGAGCAGGGCACATCCCATTCCCAGCTGAGGGGCTGAGCTGTGCTGGCTCTTCCTGCAGGCCAAGGAGAAGGAGCTGATGGAGTTCAGCAAGGAGGTGACCGAGGCTCGCTCCAGCATGGAGCTGGCACAGTCGGAGCTGGAGCTGTACCTGAGCAAGTACAACTCTGCCCTGGCTCGCTTCAGCCAGGCCCAGGAGGCCCTGCAGAGCACCTCCAGCACCCTGAAGGAGAGGAAAGCTGCCATCACAGACATCGCTGGGAAATTACCCCAGGCTGAGCAGCAGCTCAAGGAGGTGAGGCTTGACTTGGCCATTTCGAGTCACACACAGAGCAAAGGCTCTCTCTTCTCTTTAACAACCACTGTGGTGAAAATAAACCATGAGCCATCTCTAAACCAACACTGAAAAGCTCTTTTCTAATACTCCCTTTGCTGGTGGAGCAAATACTGGATTTCAGACTTGCTTTGTTACGCCAATGTTGACTTGAATTCAATCCTACATATTCCTGCAAGGAAATAGATTTAATTTCACTGAGGCCCTTGCACAGGTGTCCCAGAGCAGCTGTGGCTGCCCCTGGATCCCTGGAATTGCCCAAGGCCAGGCTGGACAGGGCTTGGAGCCACCTGGGACCCTGGGAGATGTCCCTGCCCATGACAGGGGTGGCACTGGGGGAGCTTTAATGTCCTTCCCAACCCAAACCATCCTTTGCATTTCATTTCTTGCTCCTCAATCATTCCCCAAAGAACACAGCCATGCATTGAGGACTCCCTGAATGCAGTAGATTCTGGGAGGCTGAGCCAATGTGTTTGAACCCCCAGAAAGAGAATGCTCTGGAGAAGCTAGGAAGGGAGGAATCCGAGGCCAAGGACATCGTGAGAAACCTGCGCCGAAAAGTGGAAGAGGCCAAAAGTTTTTTATCACAAAGTCGCAGCCGAGGGAAAGTGCTGGAGGCTCTGCTCCAGCAGAAGAAATGTGGGAATATTCCTGGGCTCTATGGAAGGCTGGTGAGTTTTGGAAGGCTGTTACAATTTTAGTGTTGAACTTTCGAGGAGCTGAGTGGTGTTCCTGTGATGAAGTGTGGGATGCCTCACTTCCCTGGCATTAGGAATTTGGAGAGGGATTCCTCAATTCCCTGGCAGTAGGAATTTGGAGAGGGATTCCTCACTTCCCTGGCAGTAGGAATTTGGAGAGGGATGCCTCACTTCCCTGGCATTAGGAATTTGGAGAGGGATTCCTCACTTCCCTGGCAGTAGGAGTTTGGAGAGCAGAGCTGTAAATCCTGTGGACTTGCTGTAAAATCAAACATTTTTCAGTTCTTTCCAAGCAATATTGGTTTAAAGTTCTGAAAATTCAGAGCTGAGTTTTTCATTCCTGTTGCACATCAGTGTAATTGTAAAAATGCTGGGTTTGTATTCTGCAGTGTTTTGTCCAAGGAGAATTATCTCTGCTTCAGAAAAATGAGTTTATTGGGATTTTAAAAAGCACATCCTTGGATTTACTGGGACAGAACACAAAGAGCAGCTCGGGTGCCAGCTGATGAGTGTTTGTCCCTTGTCCCTCAGGGAGACCTGGGAGCCATTGATGACAGGTACGATGTGGCCATTTCCTCCTCGTGTGGAGCCCTGGATCACATTGTTGTGGACACCATTGACACTGCCCAGGCCTGTGTGAACTTCCTGAAGGCTGGAAAGATTGGAGTTGCCACTTTTATAGCCCTGGACAAGGTGAGTTCCACTCTTGGGCAAACAAAACATTTTACTGTTAATTACAGTTTAATTACATTGCATTTAAAGCCTTAACGTCCCACAGAATAAGGGAGTGACCTCCATGTTTATCCCAAAGATTCATTCCTTGATTTCCTTTGTGGATGTAGATGGCTGTGTGGGAAAAGAAAGTGCAGAAAATCCCAACTCCTGAGAACATCCCACGGCTCTTTGACCTGGTGAAGGTGGAGGACCCCAAGGTTCGCCTGGCCTTCTACTTCGCTCTCAGGGACACTCTGGTGGCCAAAGACCTGGAGGAAGCCACCAGGATAGCATTCCAAAAGGAGAAGAGGTGGAGGGTGGTCACCCTGCAAGGCCAGATCATCGAGGTGTCAGGTACTGCAGCCCCCAGGGGAGCTCCATTGGCAGCACTCTGTGGGTGATAGCGAAGGCCAAGGAGTTCTCTGACCTCTTTTCATCCCTTGCTCTGCAGGAACCATGACTGGTGGGGGAGGAAGAGTCATGAAGGGCAGAATGGGCTCCTCAGTCGTGATGGATATCTCAGAAGAAGAGGTGAGGGCACAGTGGAAATGGAATTCCAGCAGAATTCCTTCATTTGGGCAGTTCTGACACACAGTGCCTTTCAAAGCAGCGTGAGCAGGAGCAGTCTGGGATGGAAGATAATTCCAAAGGGTTACAAAGCCAAAATTCCCAATTAGCTGAGGTTATAATGCTTCAAAGTGCCTCAGGGATAAAAGGGTTGTCACTGACAGGGGCTGCCCAGGGAGGTTTGGAGTCCCCATCCCTCCAAAAAAGGTATCCAAGGAAGGGCTGGAGGTGGCACTCAGAGCTCTGGGCTGGGGACAAGGTGGTGACCAGGCACAGGCTGGACTCTGCTCCTGGAGGGCTTTTCCAGCCTCAGGGATCCTGGGATTCTGTTGGTTCACAGCCCAGCCCATTATTGAATTCAGTCTCACAGTGCTCCCTTTGATAGCTTGGGCACCATTTTGGCAGAGCAGGCTACACCTTGTTCTCTTTCTGAATTCCATTTAGGTTTCATTCTGGAGCTGCTCCTCTTGTTTCTCACTGGCACAGCTGAGTTCCCAGCACTCCCCAGGATGAAGCCTTTACTCCACTTTCTCCTGTGTTTTAGGAGCTGTTGAGCACAGGGATGAGCCACCAGTAAATAATCCTCTCATTCTGTGTAGATCAGCAAGATGGAATGCCAGCTGCAGAGGGATTCCAAAAGAGCTGTGCAGTGTGAGGAGGAGAAATCCCAGCTTGAGGAAGGCATCAGGAAACTGCAGCAGGACATTCGGGAAATGAGGAACACCTCAGAGAAATACAGAGCAAGCATCCAGGTGAGAATCCCTGAGCACCTCCCAGCCTCAGCCCCACACTGGCCTGGGCTTTGCAAGGACAGCTTTGTGTTCTCTGCAGGGCTTCTCTGAACAAGAAATTAATCTCAAAAACCAAATGAAGGAACTGGAAGCCAACGTCGCTGCTGCTGCTCCAGACAAAACCAAACAGAAGGAGTTGGAAAAAGTCCTGGATGGTTATAAAAGAGGTACATTTTGTGGAGATCAGAGATAAAAGCTGTAGTAATAATCTCTTTTAGCAATAGAGGGAGGAATGGGTTTGGGTTTGTGCTTCAGTTCCCTGCCTTGGTTTGGGACCTCGTTTTTCTAAGGTGTTTCTAGAGATCAGAGTGTAAAACTACACCTCCTTTTCTTTGTAATTGCTCAAGTTCATGTTTCACTCAAGCTAAAGTAAACATGAATTTCAGTGTTTTGTTTCTTTGCTTAGATTTTTGTGGTTGTATCACATCCATAGGGAAATTTAGTTTAATTAGGGGTAAGAATTGTTAATGAGGAGTTAATGATATAAAAGTCAAGTGAAAGTTTTTTCCAGGCTCTCACCAGGCCCTGCCATGAGTCTGTAAAAGCAATCCCTGTATTCCTTGTGGGAACACATCCCTTCTGTGCAGTGATGCTGTTCAGCAGTGGCAGGAGCTACACAGTTCCACCAACTGGGAAATGCTGGTGGCCAGCTCTTAAAATTTAATTTTTGAGCATCTTCCCATTAATTAAATGCAAAGAATGAGCTTGGAGTGACTTCTAAAGCACCACCTCGTGTATTTAAGTGCTCTGTGTACATGAATCCACGTGGAGTGGTTTTTGGCAGGGCAGTGGCAGAAAGGAGTGGGTGGATTTTGCTGTTTGTCACAGCACAGAGAACAGTTCTCACTAGAAGAACAGAGCAGAGCTCCAGTCTGAAATCACCTGCATCCCTTGGTGCCCAAGAGCAGCCCAGGGCTGGCACAGTGCCCTTGACTCCCTTTCCATGGCAGATTATGAACGTGTGGCTGAGAAGGCTGGGAAGATGGAGGAGGAAGTGAAACGCCTGCACCAGCTCATCATGGACACCAACAACCAGAAACTGAAGGCTCAGCAGGACAGAATTGATGAGATTGACAAGGAGATGGATGAATGTTCCTCAGCCATCACCAAGGCCCAGGTGGCAGCCAAGACTGCAGACAGGTACAGCACAGGCTGGAGCTGCACTCCCTCAGTGCCTGTGCTAGGAGGGGCTCAGGGTGGCAAGGGGAATATCAAAGGTTGTCGTTTCTGATAGTTTAAAAGTCACATTTAATCTGCATTTCTCTGGTGTTCGCCTGAATTATTTCTGTAATATTGCCTAAACTGCAATTTATTCAGGATAGAGTCCAAAATAGCACTCGATTGGATGTGCTGCAGCAGTTCAGAGCTGAAGGGATTGATTTTATCAGATCTGTCAGGAAATACAATGGGATCTCCTTTTTATGGGAGCTCACCAATCCACAGAGGTTCCAAACTCTGAAAGAAGTGAGGTCTGGCTGCCGAGGAAGACAACTTTGTTTTCCTTGGATCCCTCTGGAGCTGGTGCCTAAAGCAGCAGCCCCTCCTTGCTGTCAGTGGGATTGTGCTGCTGGGTTGTTGTCTGTGCCCCGTGGGAGGTGCACAGAGATCCCTGTCCCCAGGAACCTGAGGAAATCCCAGGAGGCTCTGGAGCGCACCGAGAAGGAGCTGGAGGAAAACGAGAAGGAAATGAAGAACCTGGCAGCAGAGCTGACAACACTGGAGGACAAAGCCAGCGAGGTGATGAACGAGTGCAAGGAGGCTGAGGTGAGTCCTGGCACCACTCTGGGCTCCAGGGAAATCAGGGAGAGGAGTTAAATCCTCCCTGTATCCCCCTGGTATCCCATTTTCTCTGCAGAGCAACCAGGCCATGCCAATGGTGTATCTTTATTTTTTATACTCACCTGGAAATTTACCCTGACCCAGTTTAGGATAAAACTTAGACCAGGTCTCCTCAAAGAAATTGCTGGGTTTAAATTTGCTTAAACATAAATTTTTTCCACGTATGTGGGGTTTTAATTTCCCAGCTAGATTTCTGTGGGAGAGGGAAAACCAGGATGGCTGAAATGCTTTCAGATAAATCTAAGATTTGATGTCTTTCTCTAATTAGCTAAAAATGAGTGTAGGACCCGTTTGATCCAGCTCTGGAATGGAAATACAAACTGCAGCATTTTCTCACTCATTGCAGAATTCAGGGATCAATTATAAATCCAAGGATATTTATTTGTTTCCATCAATAGTCGTGAGTAAATTAAGTGAAAACAGACTTTTCACCCAAAAAAGGGGCAACATTTTTGTAGGTGATGGATTAATGCCCTTTTTGGGGGCATTTGCCATTTTTTCTATTCAGGGAGCTTTGCCAGCAGTGCAGGAAGAGCAGAAGAAATTAAACCAGGAGATGAAAACTATTCGAGATGCTGAACATGCCCTTCAAAGTGAAGCTCTGAGCATCAGGCTGAAGATTGAACAAATTGACAGCCACATTTCCACCCACCAGGGAAAGGTTAAATACTGGCAGAAAGAGGTAGGAAATGGTTTAGTTCCTAAAGCTTAAATCAGGGAATTGTGGAATGGTTTGGGTTGGGAGGAACCTTCAGGCCCATCCAGATCCACCCTCAGGGACCCCTCCCACTGTCCTGGCCTTGGGCACCTCCAGGGATCCAGGGGCAGCCACAGCTGCTCTGTGGGTCTCACAGGGTGAACTCATCAACATCCCCTTAGAAAACAGAGGATTTGGGAAAAAATTCCTCTTCTCATCCCAGCTAGTGCTGTACATGCAGGAGCAGGAGAAGGGGATAAGGGAGAGGTGTTCTCTTTTTCACATCCTATTTTAAAGGGACTTGTGGGACGAATCTTGGGAATGTTTGGCGATCAGAAGCTTTCAGAAAAGCCTCATTTTAGAAACAGCTCCACGCGTTTGTTGAAGTTTCCCGCCGTGTTTTGCACTGCAGATCTCCAAACTGTCCCTGCACCCCATCGAGGGCGAGGCCCCCGAGGAGCTGCGGCCGCTGCAGGAGGCGGAGCTGGAGGCGCTGCAGGAGCCCGACGTGCTCAGCAAGAGAATCGCTCTGCTGGAGGCACAGCGCCACCAGCTGCGACCCAACCTGGGAGCCATCGCCGAGTACAGGAACAAGGTACGGCCCCGGGGAGGGTACAGGAGTGAGGGACAGCCCCCGGGGAGGGCACAGGAGTGAGGGACAGCCCCTGGGGAGGGCACAGGAACAAGGTACAGCCCCCGGGGAGGGCACAGGAGTGAGGGACAGCCCCAGGGGAGGGCACAGGAACAAGGTACAGCCCCCGGGGAGAGCACAGGAGTGAGGTACAGCCCCCGGGGAGGGCACAGGAGTGAGGTGCAGCCCCCAGGGAGGGCACAGGAACAAGGTACAGCCCCTGGGGAGGGCACAGGAACAAGGTACAGCCCCCGGGGAGGGCACAGGAACAAGGTACGGCCCCGGGGAGGGCACAGGAACAAGGTACAGCCCCCAGGGAGGGCACAGGAACAAGGTACAGCCCCCAGGGAGGGCACAGGAACAAGGTACAGCCCCCGGGGAGGGCACAGGAACAAGGGACAGTCCCCGGGGAGGGCACAGGAACAAGGTACAGCCCCTAGGGGAGAGCACAGGAACAAGGTACAGCCCCCGGGGAGAGCACAGGAACAAGGAACAGCCCCCGGGGAGGGCATAGAAACAAGGTACAGCCCCTGGGGAGAGCACAGGAACAAGGGACAGCCCCCGGGGAGAGCACAGGAGTGNACAGCCCCCGGGGAGAGCACAGGAGTGAGGTACAGCCCCCGGGGAGGGCACAGGAGTGAGGTGCAGCCCCCAGGGAGGGCACAGGAACAAGGTACAGCCCCTGGGGAGGGCACAGGAACAAGGTACAGCCCCCGGGGAGAGCACAGGAACAAGGTACAGCCCCCAGGGAGAGCACAGGAACAAGGTACAGCCCCTGGGGGAGAGCACAAGAGTGAGGTACAGCCCCGGGGGAGAGCCCAGCCCTGGGCACTGCAGAAAAATGGGGCTCATTTCTCCTCCTTCCTGCTGGGAGCTGGAATTTGCCCGTTCCTGTTGTTAGGGCTCAGCCTTAGCCAAGTGAAAGTTGTTTCTAGAAGCTTCCATGTGCTTTTGTTTCCCATCAGTGTCAGGTGACAATGACTTCCTGGGTGATCTTGAATTCTTTTCCAACCGAAATAATTCCATGATTCTCCTGGGAATGTTTATTTCATAGAGTCAAGTTTTCACAGCCAAGACAGACAGACAACACTGGGATTTTTCCCTCCTTACATCACTAATAGTCAACCATTCAACAGATGAAATATTTTTTATTTTGACACAGCTTTGTTTTTTTGTTTTCCCCCACCAACAGAGATGGGAAAAGAAAGACAGTTTGGGGGTTTTGTTTCAGGGCTGTTAGCTGAGCTGGGGAAAAGGAATGTTCAAATGGTAGGAAAAGTGGATTAAACTGGAAACTGAGGAGGCAGCTGCTGTGAGTGCCCTTGGCTTTGGTTGTTTTCCCCTGCAGGAAGAGCTGTACCTGAAGCATGTGGCAGAACTGGACAACATCACCGACGAGAGGGACAAATTCAGACAGGCCTTTGAAGAGCTCAGGAAGCAGAGGCTGAATGAATTCATGGCAGGATTTAATGTCATCACCAACAAGCTGAAGGAGAACTACCAGATGCTCACACAGGGAGGGGATGCTGAGCTGGAGCTTGTGGACAGTCTGGATCCCTTCTCAGAGGGAATCATGTTCAGGTTTTCAAAATACTTCAAATTCTATTAATTTTTAATTGTCACACTCCTTTTTTCAACCTGTTTTTAAAGTAACTGTTCATTGATCATCAGTGAACCAAGACAGGCTCAATGTGGGCAAATAGTGACAGAAACCACAATCTTTATCTAATCTTTATCTCTCAGATTTATTTCTTTCTCCTGGAGAAATCAGGAACTAAAGCAGTTGGAAAGCTCTGAACTCATTTCCCAGCACTTCTTAATTCCCAGGTCACTTCTCTGTGCCTAGGGAATGATGGCAGTGTCCTGTCAGGAATACTCCAGGGAGAAATTCCTCAGCTGGGGGTTCAGTGGGCTCAGCTGCTGCAGGAACAGCCCCTGCCAGCCAAGATCTGAATTCCTGACACACCCAACTCTTGCTCTTTTCCAGTGTCCGGCCTCCCAAGAAAAGCTGGAAGAAAATCTTCAACCTGTCAGGAGGGGAGAAGACCCTGAGCTCCCTGGCCCTGGTGTTTGCCCTTCACCACTACAAACCCACCCCTCTGTACTTCATGGACGAGATCGACGCCGCCCTCGACTTCAAAAACGTCTCCATCGTGGCATTTTACATCTACGTGAGTTCCTCCTGCCCCTCCTCCCTGAGCTGCTCCTCCTCCTCCTCCTCAGGGACACAGCAGCCCCACAGGCTGAGCAGGTTTGAGGTGTGGGGTGCACACCCAGACCTCCCCCAAAAGCATCAGCTCTCAGAATTCCCAACTCCAGCTGTTGCTGATGTCTCCATGGATCCAAGCTCATGATTTCCCCTGCTTCCTTGGATTTGTACCTCCGTGTCATTCCCATCAGTGTCTTTGATCTATACCTTAATTAGTAGTAATTAATTTTTTTTCATGCCTTTAAAACTTCTGCCCTCACCATATTTAATCAAAGCAAACCCCTTACACGGCTCCAGTTCAGGTAATTAAACAGTGAATATTCAGTTATTATTAACACTGAATATTCAGAGGTATTATTAATTTGGAGTTTTGGAAACAGGTGGCAAAGATGAGGAGCAGCTACTTCAGATTAGGGAAACCCTTGGAAGTTCCCTGCCTGCAGTTTTAGATTTGGCTTTGTGTGCCACACCAGGACAGAGGGAATTTTTGGAAATGCTGGGCACTAACAGAAATCACTTCTGTTTCAGGAACAAACCAGAAACGCCCAGTTCATCATCATCTCCCTGAGGAACAACATGTTTGATATTGCAGACAGATTAGTTGGGATTTATAAAACCCAGAACACCACCAAAAGTGTGGCCACCAACCCCAAAATCCTGTCTGTGAAAGGACTGGAGGAACTTGGCCTCCCTGTGTGCAGTGTAGCCCAAAAATAGGGAGCAATCAACTTCCAGCCCATGGCTGCTGTTCATTTTATCTGATCTCATTTGGTATTGTAGAACCTTTTTATATTTTATTATGTAAATTTTGAATAAATTTTGGAAAAAACTTATATTAATATACACCCAGCCTCAAGAAATTCCACTTTTTGAATGTGATGTAAAAATTGAGGAAAGGGAGAGGGCACCAGGTTTCCCAGGGGGCAGGGGCAGCACTGAAGACACAAGACACCAATTGAAGGAATCAGTAATTTACTGCAATGCAAAACTGCCAAGAGTTCCAGGAGAAGCTCAGCAAGGCACCTGATTGTTGGCAGAGAATTCCAGGAGGGTGTTGAGGACTGAACTGTGCAGTTGTGGATGAAGGCAAAACTCTGCTGACCTTAAGTGGATCAGAACTTTGGTTCAGAGGAGATCCATGCAATACAGCAAAGGAAGGAAGCAGGAACAGAACAAGTGTAGAGCTTTAACAATCCAGCTTTTAAGTAGAAATTGAAAACAATTCTGGGTTGCTGCAGTGGGTTTTCAGTCTAATCAAAGTCGTCAGGAAGAATTCTCCTGCACAGCTCCATGGGAAGGGCAGAGCGGAGGCACAGCTCCTGCACTCTGTCCTGCAGGTAGCTGCAGGAATCCTCATAAATGTGCAGCAGGAATAGCCAGAGAGGCTGCAGAGGAGCTGGCACGGCCCCAGAGGAGAATTCCTTGATACAGTATGGCACAAATGACACCACGAGCATCAGGAGAAATTTGGGATCAGCAAAAACAGCCCGGAGTGCAGATGCTGGTGTTAGCTCTGGAGGGAACTGGTTTTTGGGAGCCAGCTGCAGCTTTGGAGTCTGGATCTCGTGGAGCTGCCCGATTGCAGTTTTAGACCACGTGTCCTGCAGCACCTGCTGCATCCTGGGATGGATCTCCACAGGTTCAGGCCCGGGGAGCTGCTTGTGTTTGAGAGCCTGGAGCCGCAGCTGCAGCCCGTCGAGCTTCTCCAGGAACAGCAGCGGGGACTCCTCCTCCCGCACCGCCGAGTGCAGCTCCTTCAGCTCGCCCTCCTCTGCCTTCAGTTTCTCCACCTCCTCGATGAGGGGATCGTACTTCTCCGAAATGCTGCTCTCCAGCTCATCCAGGGCGCTCAGCAGAGCTGCCTTTTTCTGCTCCAAGGCATCACCGAGTTCCTTAAAATACCGCAGCACGGCTTCCCTGTCGCTCTGCAGGGCGCTCTGGCAGCGCGCCTTGTTGTCCTGCAGCCTCTGCGAGCAGGAGAACACCTCGGAGCGGGAGGGATCCTCCAGCTCCTGCAGGAGCTGTCCCCAGGCCTTCCTGCCCTTGCCGTGGGCGCTCTGCAGGTCATCGATGGCGTGCCCGCGGTGCGAGCCGATGGTCACGCACTGGCCGCACACCAGGCGCCGGTCCTGCACGCAGTAAATGTTCAGCGGCTGCCGGGAGTGCTCCCGGCACATCCCCGTCGCTGTCGCTGTCGCTGTCGCTGTCCCCGCAGGCTCCCGCTGCCGCCACTTGTCGATGACGGCCTTGAGCGCGAAGTTGATGGGCAGCGCCTCGGGGCCGGCGGGCACGGGCAGCTGTGCCCTGCAGCTGGGGCAGCTGAGGCTGCGGGCGGCCGGGCGGGGCTGCAGCAGCTCCCGCAGGCACGGCAGGCAGAAGGTGTGCGAGCACGGCAGCACCCGCGGCTCCGAGAAGATGTCACAGCAGATGGCACAGGTCAGCTCCTCCTCCAGCCGCTCCATGGCTTGCCGGACACACAGACAGACAGGCAGACAGGCACACAACGGGGATTCAGCTCTGCTCTGACACCCGAGGGGGGAAAAAAGGGGAAAAAACACAATGGAAGTGTGCAAGGAGCTCAGCAAATCCCCAGCTGCACTCAGAGCATTCACCCGACCGTATCATCCAGAGCCAACCCGGAAAATCCAGGAAAAGCAGCAATCTGCCACTAGGTTACAGTGGGAAACAGGAGCAGAGTGCTGAAAGCCAGAACTAGAATTTCTAAATAACCTCAGAGCTGTGGAAATTTTCTCCCATCAGGAGTAACATTTTCAATGTGGAAATACAGGATTTTTTTCTCTCCCCCACTTGTTTCAAATGTTACTTTAGTAACTTAAAACAGTCATAAGTGCATTAAACAGTGACATTTAGAAGCTCTCTCAAGGCTCTGGCACAGAAAGTCCAACTCAGCAGCCCTCAGACAGCGCCACACCAGGAACTGCTCCTGGGTTACTTCAAGCACAAAACTGAAAAATTCACTTTCACTTTCCATTCTCTGCAACGTTGCTTTGTTCTGTTTCCCAGCTGAGTGAAATCACACTGCAAAATCCCAAGTAACAGTAACACAAAGCCATTTTCCATAATAAATCATAATCCTGCTTTTCCTTCTGCTAAAAAATGGGGAAACTGGTCCCAAATTTCCTTCTCTCTGTGCCACGCTTTCTGCCCCTTTCATCAGTTCCAGCCAGCTCTGTGGACTTTGCTACACTGCCAAAAGAAGCTGTGGAACATTTAGGATAAAAGCTCCTCAGTTTAGGGTCTGGGATCTGCAGCTGGGCTCGGGCTGAGGGGAGGCAGGAGCTGAAGAGGCAGAGCCTGTTCCGTGGAATTAAACCAGCCCTGAGCTGCTGGCACAGAAATAAGCCTGGCTTATCTCACTGGCCTAGCCAGGCTGGGCTCCTGACTCAGGCCCTGGGTGAAACTGAGGTGAAATGGGACCAAAGGATCAACTGTGGTGTTTAATTTATGGCAGCAGCAGTTCCAGCTTTGGAGGAGAGGGAGGAAAGAGGAAGGAAAGAGAGGAAAAGCTCAGGATCAGCACCCAGGGCTCCCATAGTGTTACAGGAGGGAAATTTCCTTCCTAAAGAACACACAGCCAACTTACCCGAGGAAAACAAAGTAAAAAGTGGAAATCCTGAAATTCGGTTCCATCCGACACTGGCAGAGCACGGAGGAAATGTTCATTTACTGATTTATTTCCACCCATAGACTGGATTGAATGGATTGGAACCAGACTGGGAACACAACGGGAAGGACAGAGAAAACACCCAGAGTGCAGCAAAGAACAAAAAGGTTTCCAGGAAAAAAGAAAAAAAAGCAGCAGGAAGCTGAGAAACCCTGGCTTTATCTGCCACAGCATCCACACTGCTGTGGAATACAGCAGCCACCAGGGTTTAGGCAGATAAATAATAAAGATAAATAATGCTTTATAGGACAATACTCTGTGCCAGCCTTTCTGTAAGAAATCCACCGCAATTTTCACTCAACTTTCAGACTCTGCCTCAATCTCAGAGATCTTTCCAGACCGGCACAGGCACCGCTTCAATCCACACATTTACAATAGAACCTGTGCTGGTAATTTTAAACCCAAACTTCAAGAAAGCAGCAGGAACCAGGCCAGGAGCTTGGAGATCCTTGTGGGTCCCTTGCAATACCCTCAGAGTATCTTACGATTCCATATCCCCCCTCTATCTTCCGATTCCATTGCCAAGACTGAATCTCCACCCCTCAGAACTCTGCTGCCATGAGCATTTATTTACATTTATTTACCTGTTATTCACCGCACGGCGCCGGGGCAGGAGCCCACCTTGGCTGTCCCCAGAAGGGATCCGCGCTGAAACCTGCGAGTCACAGCCCCAGCACGGAGCTGAGACACGAGAAAAGCGGCGCTGGCGGGGCCCGAACCCCTCAGGCTGCGGGGACCCTCCGCGCCCTCCCGGGGAGCTCAGCGGGCGATGGAGCCGCTCCTCGGGAGCTCTGCCCGGCGATGGAGCCGCTGCTCGGGAGCTCTGCCCGGCGACGG
>VZTB01016708.1:38041-48298 GCA_013397245.1 Thryothorus ludovicianus | reverse complement strand
GAACAATAACAATAAAACAGCCCCAGAGTTTGGTTGTGGCTGGAGGAGAACAATAACAATAAAACAGCTCCAGAGGTTGGAGGTGGCAGAGGAACACCCACCTATGATATTCCCCAAAGCCCACACTGCCTGCTCACACACATTTTGATGAGGTGAGTGCAGCAGTCTCAGGAAAAGCGGCACAGCATCTGAAAGGCACCAGAAAAACCCAGGGAAATGGTTAAAAACACATCTCCAAAGAGCAAATAATTCACACAATTAACTCTCACACCAGACAGTTCTCTCCTGTTTAGAGCTGCTCCAAGCTTCACTGATTTCCCAGGTGATATTAAAATAAAACTCTGCAATAATTCTTCCTTTGCTGCATATTCTTACAGAGCCTGCACTCGAGAATATTAAACCCCTGACATTTAATTTGTTTGCAAGTCTCAAGTTTACTGAAGCCTGTCAGGATCCAAATTTAGTTCCATTTATTGAATTCAGAGATTCTCTGCTAAGTTATGCACCAGACCCAAGTGTAAAATAACAACAAAGAGCAAACTCAGGCACTCAGATGGAGCAGGAATGGGGTGGGAATGAAGGGGTGGGAATGCAGGGAGAGGGCAGGAAAGGAACCCACATTTTTAATTAATCCTGGTTTATTCTCCCCCAGCACTGAGGTGCCTGCTTACACAACAGCTCAGTCTGTAAGGAACCCATTTATTTCATGTATTTCGAGAGAAATTTGGAATTTTTAGTTGGATTTTTTTCTTAGTGTAAACCATGTGTTTACCAGAGAAATAACAAATCAGCAGGATTCTTATTTCCTGCTAAATACAGGTATTTAAAGTGTCTGTAGGCAAGGAGAAAAAACATCTCCAGCAAGAAAATCAATAAATTCTGATGGAAAAATTAAAACAGACAAGGTTTTTAATGGAAATAAATCATAATTTCAGATGTCCCAGCTATTGAATTGACTAAGAGTGCAACAGAGACCTACAGAAATCACTGAAAAATGCTCAATGCATTGATAAATTAAAGTGTTCTACATCAGGGGTGGGCTAGATTATCTGTTAATTGGATTTCCCAAAGAAAACTCAGGTGGCAATTGGGAAAGGAAAAGGATGGAGAAGAAAATAAAAGTATTACTGAAGGTACAGCCTATAAGGATGAAAATCAAATTATATCAAATTTCAGGCCCTTAGCACTGAGTTTGCAAAAGCAGAAGGAACTCATCTTGCAGCCAATGCAAGTTTTGGTATTTTTCTCCTTAAAATTTAGGAAAAACTCATTTCATGGTATCTTTGATTCTTCAAGGGGTTTTTTCACTCAATTAAAAACCCTGCCCACTTAGGTTTGATTTAGCAACAGCAGCTCTGCTCCAGGACATGCCTGGAGCTCAGAACAAAGTTTGCTCTGCCTGGCAGATTCCAACACCAATTCCTTCCCACATTTCACATGCCTCAAAATAGGAAGGACAGGATTTTAAATTCAACCTGATTTTGGAAAAGGTCAGGATCAGACACCCCCTGGTCCATGAATATTCTTCCCTCTTCACAACAGGGAGCTTTTCAAGGGATTGTTTGGTTTTTTTGAGTGTTTTGATGACTTTTGGTGGGTTTTTTAATGTTTAAAACTGGAAACCAGCAGGTATCAACTGTGCTAAGATATTTTGAGTTTCCAGCTGTTGCTCCCCATTAGGAAACCCAAGTGGGTTTAAACCCTGAGAAAATGATGGCAAAGGCAGGAGTGTGAGGGGAACATCTGCTCCTCCAGGGCCTCGATTGATAATCTGGTCCCAATCTGATCCCAACCAAATTCCCAAGGTGGATGGAAGCCAATGCAGCCTGCAGGACTCACTGGATTGAACTACAGCCTGGGTTTGCTCCGAGGTTCCAGAGGCAATGTTTGTCAAAGCCCACGCAGCTTCAAACTGTAAGGAAGGACTGCAGAGGAAGAAAAAGCACAGAAATGATTGTTCAGAGCAGCTGGACAGCAAGGATTGGTGCAGCAGCTGGAATTTGGGCAATACTCACTTGTCATCTCTTTCAAGACAGTGCACTAAGATGGGTAAAATTCCTGATTTTATTAGGTCATCAATGGGTGGGTTACGGTCACTGGACAGCAGCTTCCTGTGCAGGGAAATGGGAAAAAAAAAATCAAATTATAGATAAATCCTGCCTGGAAGGAGCTGGGAGCTGTTTAATCCAACTTTTCCCTCAAAAAGGGATCAGGTCAGTAAAGGCTTCCTGGGATTCTCCAGCAGAGCCCCCCAAGAACCAAAGTGCTCCTGCTGGGCTGGGAATTCCCTCCCAAGGGTTCCTCTCCTCCCAGACACCCACAGGATTGAAGGGAACAGAATAATTCCTCTTTAAGTGAAAATAATCCCCCAAGTGAAATTACTGAGCCACTGGAAAAGCAAAGCCATTACATCCATTGGCCATCTCATTCTGTGTTTTCTCCTCCTTGGAAGTTTATCAGCAGTCAGGAAAATAAAAGATCAGAGTTATTGAATTCCAACTCCTACAGCTCCTTCTCCACCCAGCAAAGGAGACACTCAGCCCTTGCTGCACTTAAAGCCAAGGATTTGATCCTTGAAAGTGAGGATTTTACTCTGTGAGAAGCATCAAATTTGCACCAGGATAAATCCAGGGTTTACATCTAAACAAAACTCACACTACTTAAAAAGTCTGTCTATTCTGATTTCTTTAAAGTTCTATTTTCCTTTTAAAAATCAATTAATAACATTTTCTGACCTTAAGAGCATGATAAAATCAGAATAAAATCAGGATATTTGAGCCAAGTGTGTTCTTACCTTGCTGCCTGCACAGCACTTAACTGAATACCCTGGTTGTCACTTGAAGCATTCTAAAAGAAGAGAAATTCAGATTTTTCACACATCTGTCATCATGCCATGAAGAATATTCAAACAATTTAATTGTTTTTACCTGTACTATTGCCTCCAAAGAAGTGTTTTGCTGGAAAACAGAGACAAAAAGTGATTAGAAAATCCAAATCTCTTTTAAGCATGCGAAAAGAAGAAATTATTGTGAGTTAATTCTTACCACTCTAAAGTCCCCATCAATATCAGAATCTTCACAGATATCTTCATGGGGGACATTCCTTCTCTTTAGGAGATGCTCATCTCTTTTGTTCTTAAAGAGAAAAATGATGGAATACCTTTAAAATTGGGATTTAGGGGGGTGGGGATGTTTAGAAGGGAAGAGAATCTTGGGTTTCAATCAATCAGAAATGCCCCATCACTGACACACAAATTCTCCAATAAAAGTTGGAAAGGACTGCACAGAGAAGCACATTTTGGGAATTCTTCCTAAAAAATTCCTGCATCCAACTTGTGCTGCAAGTTTGATGTGCACACATCCACCAAAATTCCAATTTATTTGTCATCATTCCTAACAGGACACAGCAATTCCCAGAGGTTTTCTGTTCAGCTGACAGGAAAAATAATTCCAGTTGTTTTTTCCAAACAATTCCAGCATCACCCTCACACCCCTCCACACTTACTTGTAAGGAAATAACTTTCCAAAGGAAAAACCAAGCTCTTCATAAATCTTACAAAATCCAACTGGAATTGCAAGATTGTTTCCTTTACTTAGGTTATAAATAAACTTCTGTTTTTCAGGACAAAAGTTGTGGAATTCCCATAATTTCAGAACTTTTGAGTTTTTAACAAACTCTTATGTTTTACTGGAATAACAACAAAATGAAATCTCACTTGGTAATAATCATAACATAAAAGAATAATAATGTNATCTTGGGTTTCAATCAATCAGAAATGCCCCATCACTGACACACAAATTCTCCAATAAAAGTTGGAAAGGATTGCACAGAGAAGCACATTTTGGGAATTCTTCCTAAAAAAATCCTGCATCCAACTTGTGCTAGAAGTTTGATGTGCACACATCCACCAAAATTCCAATTTATTTGTCATCATTCAAACTCCTGGTTTTCAGGACAAAAGTTGTGGATTTCCCATAATTTCAGAACTTTTGAGTTTTTAACAAACTCTTATATTTTACTGGAATAACAACATAGTGAAATCTCACTTGGTAAGAATCATAACATAAAAGAATAATAATGTAAAATATTAGAATAATAATGCTGGGTCATCTCACCTTTCTCAACTCCACAACAACTTCATTTCTTTGTCTTCTCATAGTCTAAAAGAATCAAGATAAAAAAAAAAATCATAATCTGAACTGAGATCAATTAAAAAAGTTCTTGTACAACTATTTCAGTTCATGCACTTTAAACAGAACTTTCACACACAGGGTTCAATCTTCATCATAAAAGTAGAAATCTCCAGGAAATGGAAATAACTACAATATTTGTTATTTAATAGGAAAGCACTCTCCTAAGTCTTCATGCTGAGGAAAAAAGGAATTGAGAATAAAATCATGTCTTTTAAAGGGTAAAATAGAAAAGGAGTTGTGCATAAAAAGCATCAAAAAGACCATGGCACTCTAACAGTAAAATAACTTCATAAACAAAATTCAAATTCATAAACTTGAGTTTTTCTAAAACTTCATAAACAAAGCTCAAATTAAGGGACCCTGCAAGCAAAGCTGAGCTCCAGAACTATTATTTGACATTCTAAGAGCAATTTTTTTGGTCATTTTCTCCACAGCTGCCATTGACAGCATTCAGGAAAACATCAATTGTAAATATAAATAAATTGATTTATTGCTGCTTGAGTTACTGCAGTGAAAACAGAGAAATAAATCAGTCTGGAGGGATTTTATTCTACACTTTGAACTCTCCAGTGAGTGAGAACAACAAACTTCCAAACAATTCCATTTTTATTGTGACAAGCCCAGGGAGAGCTGGAAGTCCCCGAGCACAGGACAGAGGGAAAAGGAACCTCCTGAACAGCACAGAGACCTGAAGATAAACATTAAAAAATTATTGTTATCAAAAAGAACATGCAGCTCATCAGATCAAATTTCAGCTGAGCACGACACTGCAGCTCCTCAGAGGAAGAAAAATGTTAAGGCTGGGAGAAAAGTGGAGTAGGAGGGAGAGTTCCCTGCTGAACTTTGTGTGGTGTGAGGGAAGATCCAGTGAGAGCTCCCTGCTCTGGAGAGGGCAGGGCCAGGAGGGAAGAGCCAGAGCAGAGTTCAGTGAAATTCCTGCAAGTTCAGGGCAGCCTCCCCCAGCCCCAGGACTGGGATCAGCTCTGAGGGGCAGTGAGGGCAGCAATTCCTGCAGGATCCTTCTCAGAGCTCCAGGAGAAGCTGATCCACTGCTGCATCCCACCCTGCACTTCCAGATGCTGCAACTTTCCACCTGAACTCCCTCCTGCTCTCAGAAGCTCAGGAGTTTCTCCAAACTCCACTGATCTGGCATATCCAGGATGGAAATAATGGCAGGAAAGGCTCTGATAATCAGATTGCAGAAGTGCACCACACCCCTGATGATCTCACAGGACTTTTAACACCTTCCCGAAGCACAAGCCAATAAAAGCAGCATTCCCACCCAAAAGCTGCCCTGGGAGAGGGATGGCTCTTCCCAGAGCCCAGGGGTGTCACTGCTGCTCACAGCAAAGCTGGTGCTGACACGGGGAGAAATGAGTGGGACCAAAACAAATATTGCAACAAAAGAGCCTCAGATGTGTCATGTGGAAAATTCTTTACTTGAAAAATCCCATCTGCAGGTGATCAGACTTTAAAAGATCCTCTGCTGGGACAAGAACATTCTCCCTCCTGCCAGGCCCTTGCCTCAATTCCTGCCTGCACACCTTGGAACCACAAAAGCCTTCACATGAAAGGCAAGTGGAGTCACTCGTAAGCACAATTTACCAAAAGCTGGCTGCACTAAAATCACTCTCTGTGCAAACAGAGTCTGTGGACAGAATAGTTACAGGTCAACCTGGCACTGCCCATCCTCTGAGGAAGAGGAAAAGCACAAAAATGGGAACTGAGGTGAGCTGTGCCATGGGATATCCCAGGGTCAGCACAGTCTGGAGAAGGGAAAAGGTCAGGCAGAGTGAGCTCCACTCGTGCTGTTTTGGAGAAGAGCTCAGGGCAGGGATGAGGGATGGAGGTGCCCTGGCACAGAGAACTATTATCCTTCTGTTCTGGGGGAGATCTGAGCCCCAGCTCCCAACACCAGCTCAGCTGTGACAGGAAGCCCCTGTCCCCAGCAGGGCTGGAAGGCAGAGCTCAGAATGGCCCTGGGAAGGGCTCCAGTTCAAAACGTGCCCCACTCTGGCAGGAATTCACGTGGCTCTTGCAGTGCCTGCCTCCTGTTTGTCATTTGCTACATCAAAAATCAAATGAGCCGATCTATTTCTGTCGGCCTGCATGGCCACCCCTCCATCCTCCTTTTTTCAATTATATTTAGCTTCAGATTTATCATAAGGGCTATTTCTGACCGTTAGTCATGACTGAGCCCTTCAGCTTATCACTGAAATCTCGTGCTAGTGATGCCTGCAGGATCCTGGGGGGTTTCACAACAACACCAGGAACATTCCAGGCACCTGGGATCCACCTAAATCCACCTGGAATGGGATCCTGCCCCCTGCTCCTTCCCTGGAGGGATCAGGAGCTCAGCCTCTGGGCACTCCTGGCTGGGGTGTGGGGTTTTTTTTTTGTTGTTATAAAATATTCCACTCCATTCATACACCTCTGGCTGCTCCTCTCATCCCAGGGAATGGTTTCCACATTGTTTCTGTTGGGGAACTGCAAAGTCAACAGTTACTGTAAATAAAAAATGAGTTGGTTGTGCCATCCTTCCTTCCTTCCTTCCCAGGAAGTTGCTACCAGCACCAGCGTGGTCTGGGATTCCAAACAAAAACACCCCACAGGGAACAGACACGTGGAAATAAATTATTTTTCCTCAGTTATATCCAGTGATCCAGGCCCTCCTCCATCCCCTCCTGTACAAATCCCATCTCAGCTCCAAACTGGAGCAATATCTGCCCTCAAGATCACTGACAAAAATGCTTTGGGATCATAAAGCCAACCCAAGGCAGCCCCAGAAATGACATCTCAGCAACTCTTCCCCCTTCAGAAGGAAAATGGGAGTCTGAGTCCAGATGAAGAATAAAAATCAATATGACATTCCATGTGCTACCAGCCCCATTTTTCCTGGAGAAGTTGTGCATGGCAGAGGAAATGCCTTAAACAAATATTTCAGCATCATCTCCAAGTGACAAGATGGATGAGCTTCACCACAGAACTCCAAGTCAGCTTAAAGGAACCTATTTTTATCTCACTGAGTGAAATTCCTGCTCTCCTTCAGTTCTTCCATATTTAATCCCAGGCAGACTATTTTGTGTGGGATATAGAAGAGGTTGAAATGCTTCAAAATACCTGCAATATTCAATATACCTCACACCACCACCTCTCCTTCAGCCCCCTGGAGCTTCCTTGCTGTTCTCAAATTTATTGGTATTTTTAAAGTCCAGTGAATGATGCTGGCAACTCTTAAAATCCTGACATTCGAGCATCTTGATGCAATGGCTGCTCCAAAATTAGTTTTGAAGTGCTCTGCATCACACAATGCTCATCATTTCCCTTGGTGCATCTCTCAGTTGCAGAAATCTCAATTTAACACCTCTCCTGTGCTGGCACTGCTTGAGCAATCCTTCATCTCCTGCCCAGCACCACAGGTGAGGCAGGGGAGAAAAGACTCAGCAGATTCTTCCAGGATTTCCAGAGAAATAAAATGCAGGAAATATTTTTTATTTGATTTAAAAAAAAAAAACCTCTAAATGTCAGTCAGATTGCAGTGCTGCAGCAGGCAACAATCACCAAGAGAAAATGAAATGTTGAATCACCAGGTGAAAGAAAATGAAGCAAATAAAACTCTGCAAAGCTTCTCATTCAAGACCCCTAAAAGCAGGACTAAAAAGGCATTATTTAAACTCCAGCTGTTCCTAAAACCCCAGCACAGACAATCTGCACTCACCTTTGGACAACAAAGATTATTTAATTTCATTATCTTGGTATTGAATTCCAAGATCTGTGGCATCACCATTAAAAAGAAAGGTTGGATGTGTGTCAGCACAGCCATCCCCACAAAAACCAGTAAAAACCAGTTCAACCTTTCTCATCCAGGGGGAAAAAACAGCCCAAGTAAAACCTGCTCCTCACTGAAGACAGAGGATGAAAAAAGTCACCTTACCCTGCTCCCTAATGGATAAGTATTTGCATAATTTAATATCAGAGTCCAGATAAGCCCTTCTTCAAGTCACATTTTGGGGTTGGAGGTCAAAGAGAAAAGCTGAGGCCACTTCTGCAGTTTTTAAGGCTCCTCTCTGTGCTGAACCAATCCTATTCTTCCCCCCAAGCTCTAAAATCTTGAAGACCCTAAAAAAAAAACTGCAAGCACTGACCAGAAATCTGAAATTGCCCCCAGAGATGCTCCCTCAGCTCCAAACTTCTGCTCTCCCACTACTAAAAACTTGATTACACTGTGAATTCCTTGGAGCAGGAATGAGGGGAAGGACAAGGAAATATTGGGGATTTCTGGTCCCAGTGAATCCCTCTGCTCCCAGTGCCACCAGCAATCTGTCATCTCCAAACACATGGCAGCAATCATTCACAACGTGCCCGTGCAGGAAATGTTTACCCAAGACTTGAGCATATGAAAGGATTTTGTAAAACATCTTATGTAAAACAGGTGCTTGTGTTGGGGATAGTTTTCTTTTTTCCCCCCTCTTTTTTTTTTTCCCCAGGCCAGAATTTGTATTTTTAAAAGCCAATTGGGAAAAAAAAAAAAAAACAACAAAAAAAACCAACAAAGTCCAACTTTAGGTATCCAAAAAGGTGAATAAATGATATTTGGTATTTTAAAGGATAAAATGTAGGAAATTCCCTAATTTTGGTCAGAAATAGCAGAACTTCCTGTGGATGTGTAAAAGCTGGAAGGCAAGGACAATGTGACAGGAACTGCTGGCACTGGAACTGTCAATGGGCTGCTCTGAGCACATGGAATTAAGAGATAACATTTTTAGGAAGTTTGCAATTCACAACATGGCAACCTTTCAGAACCTCTCGAAATCTCTTCATTTGGTTTTCACCAAAAATCAGGAGGATTTCTTATTTCTCTAGGGGTGTAGAGTCATGGAAAATTTTAAAAAAATGATGGCTTTGCACAAACAACCCAGAGCCAAGCAGAATTTCAGCTGAGATAAAAAAAAAAGGGGAGGAGTGAAGGAGATAAAGATCAAATGTTGGCTTCCTCTGCGAAATAAATAAACTTTCTGCCCAAAGAGCCCTGCGAGCTGGATTTTGGAGAGGCTGAGGGTGGGCACCACCAATTCCCTGAGGCTGCTGCAAGCAGTTAATGAGCAGCAAGGACAGCCAGCAGCCTGAGCTATTGTATGAAAAATAGCCCTGCTCCGTGGTTATTTTAGGGAGCAGGCGTGTGCTCCAGGATTTGCTGGATAAATGTCACTCTCTAAAATTTAACACGGCCCAGCAGTGGGTTTGGAGCGTGGAAAAAAAGGTGTTTAAGTGGTGCAGGAAAGAAATAAATATTATTGGAGAGCTTCCCTGCCTTCTGACACACTCCCACGTGGTGTTACCTGTGTGTGTCCACCTCGAACCTCCCCTACTTCAGCCTTTTTCCCTCAAAATTCCTCACCAAAGCACCAGAATTCCAACCTGTGTCTTCTCACGAATCCCATTTTTCACTGTAGTAGCACATTCTGTGTGCATTCCCAAAGATGCCTTCCTAAAATTGTCTATTTAGTGGAGCAAAATTTATATCAAAACTCGTTAATATCTAAGGCAAGGGGTTACCAAACCAACCTCATAACCCTGCCAGCAAACAGAGCAATTAATTATTCCCACCCTCAATAATTTTGCCAAAAGTCTGGGCATGACTGAGTAATAAACTGTTTTATCAACCTAATTGGACAGGTTAAAAACCCAGGTGTTACAGACTTCTGGGAAACTTGGCTGATGTTTTAATTAATACAGGGACATAAAGGAATTTTTGCTTTTGAAACACTGGAATATTATGGAAAACAGAAAGGATACTTCGAGGCTAGTAAAAAATAAGCATGAGAACGCCAAAATTCTTGCCCAGAACCCTGTGCAGACGATTTAAAGCTCCAATCAGCACTCTTGAGCCAGCGTTAAAGGTGAGGATTGATACCTAGTTTTAAAATTTAACTATTTCCAAGTTAATTATGTATCCTTCTGTGTTTAGGAAGCGCCTTCACAGCTCAAATAATTGAACCACCAAAAAGTTCAGGGGCTCTGTGCTACAAGCCAGAACTGCTCCTCAACTATCTAAGGAGAAAAC
>VZTB01016708.1:22380-37499 GCA_013397245.1 Thryothorus ludovicianus | reverse complement strand
CGCCCCGCGCGCCCCGCGGCCAATGGCGGCGGGCGGCGGGAGGGCGGGTGCGGTGACGCAGCGCGGGAAGCGTGCGGGAAGGAGGGGCCGCCTCAGCGCCGCCGCCATCTTGGGCGCTGCGGGCTGAGGGGAGGGCCGGCGGGACGGGCGCTGCCCGCGCCTGCGCTGCTGCGGGCCCGGCCGGGAAGGGGCGGTTTAATCCCTTCCGTGCTCGGCTCTGGAGGCGAAAGTTGGCGTTTTAATCCTTCCTCTCTCTGCGCTGTCCCTTCGCTCCCACGTGGAGCCGGCAGTTAACAGTTTAATCCTTCCGCTTGCTGCATTTGGCATTCACTCCTGTCACGGAGCCGAAATTTAGCAATTCACTCTCCTCGCTACATTTTATATTCAGTCCCCTCGTAGAGCCCAAAGCGAACATTTTAATCCTTCCCCTCACTACACTTCCCCTTCGCTTCCTTATGGAGCCGGCGGTTTAATCCTTCCGCTTGCTGCATTTGGCATTTACCCCCCTCACGGAGCTGAAAGTTAACACTTCAATCACTCTCCTCACTGCACTTTACATTCAGTCCCCTCACAGAACCCAAAATTAACATTTTAATCTTTCTCCTCACTACACTTTCCCTTCGCTCCCCTCACGGAGCCGCCGGTTAATTTTAATCCTTCCGCTTGCTGCCCTTGGCATTCACTCCCGTCACGGAGCCCAAAGTTAACACTTTAATCATCCAGCCCCCTCACGGAGCCCAAAGTTAACACTTTAATCCTTCCCCTCACTAACGTTTGCGTTTGCCCCATCATGGAATCGAAAATTAAGTTTAATCCTTCCCCTCATTACTCTCCGCGTTTATTTGCATCATGGAGCCGAAAATGAACGCTTTAATCTTTCCCCTCACTACACTTTGCATTCGCTAAGAATAATCCCCCTTCCTCCCTGTCTTCCAGAATTTTAGAGGGGGAAAAAAAAACAAGCTGCTACAGAAACTTTAAATTTTTATTGAAATAAGATAAACAGTATTGAAAGCAGAGATACACTTACAAAACAGAGGGGGTGGTAATTTTGTTCCAACTTTTGAAATTTTACCTTGAAAATAATGCTTTTGTGCCATAACTAGAAGAATTCTCTAAGGTATATATATATATATAGACACACACACATATACATATATATGTACATATATATATACACATACGTATACATATACATATATATATATATATTGCCCTGATCCTGCATGTAGTCTCTACTTATTTTTAATGACTGGAAATGAGCTCTGTAAATTCCAGGTTGACAGAGCTCATTTTAATTTTCCGTGACACTTGTGGAGAAAAGTTCAAGTTCTGACAGGAGATGCAGCTTCCCAAGTGCAAATCGAGTCACCAAGTCCCTCAGACTGAGGAATATCAGGAGAGAGATCTCGGTTTAGCTCCTTGGGAAAACAAAATGATTTTTCAGAGTGTGAGGAACTGTGTGTTTTACCTCTGGACACTTCCCAGAGGATGAGGCTTGGCTCTAGATGGTTCTCCAAAAAAACCCCAAAAGTGACAGGAGCTGAATCACCACAGCCCCATCTGTTGCATAAATGTAGCAGCGATGTCACGGCAATATGAGGGAGGTAAATTAGTCAGGGCTAATTAGTGCTGGTGGTATTCCATGTAGGCATGGCGTGTCTAACACTATGTAAAGCATTTTCTTCAAACCTGGTGTAGGGACAGCAGCCCTTTCACGTCCCAGTCTGGATGGACAAAAATGACATTTTCTTGATGTGGCTATTTGCTTTTAAAAATTTTCCGTGTAGTAATGTTGTGGAAGACTACATGGAGATATAAAAATAAAATGTGTGTCATTTACAAAAATTTGATTGAAAATGTAAGTGAAATTCAGTTGCAGGCTGAGAGAGTTTGGATTGTTTGGCCTGGAGAAGAGAAACCTCCAGGGCCTAAAGGGGCTCCAGGAGAGCTGGAGAGGGACTTTGGACAAGGGATGGAGGGACAGGACACAGGGAATGGCTTCAGACTGAAAGGGTGTGGGTTTGGATTAGCTATTAGGCAGAAATTCTGTGATGAATAATGAAATTGGACTCTGGTACCACGTGCTCCATTTCTGCCCAGTGTTCAGAGCCAGTCAGAATACGATGGTAAAAAATACCTGGTGTGGGAGACCCAGCCTGGAACTTTAGGAAAGGAAAGAAAACATTATTATTCCATCACTGCCCTTTTCACCACCACTTTTTTCACGTTTTTGTTAGCCCACACATGCTCACCCTGGAGAATCTTCCTCCAAATCCAGACTGGTCTGAAAATCACACTCCTGCACCCTTCCATGTAACTTCATGCAATAAAATTTCTGTGTAACTCCATGTAATAATATCCAAAACAAGCTTTGCTCTTGTTTAATTAGGAAGGAAGACAATCCTTCAGTGGTCTTTTGATCTGGTGTCATCCAAAGAATAATTTATATTGTGACTTCATGGTAGACATAATCAGAGATGAAGCATTTTGTGTAACTCTAATCTAATTAAGCTGCCTGGCTCTCAGAGGAACAATTACTGTGTGATTTTTGTTTGATTTTACCTCAGGTCCACGGTGCAAAAACACTCAGATCAATTCTGAAACACAGACCCTCTGAATCCTTGATCCAGTGTCACTGGGCTGTCTTAAAAAAAACCCCTGAACAACTGGATATTTTGATTCTAAATGAGTTTTTTTACAAAATGTAAGTGCCTACAACATAATAAATTATGCATAAAACACGAATTCTCGTGGTATGGTGCTGTTCAGACTTCATGTCATGCTACAGAACAAAGCTCTGCTTCTTTGATATTTTTTTTGCATATTTTTTAGCTTGGAAAATAATAATGCAAATATAAAGATGGGAATTGGGCTCTGCTCACCTTCCTATCCTTCAAGCAACAGATAGATTTGTTTTACAAAGAGTTTACGTTTTGTTTACAATTCACAATTTGTGAATTTTGTACCTCATTATGAAATTAGAAAATGTTTATTTCTAAACTTAGCTTAAACATATCTTTTGAATAATAATGTGAATTGATCAGAATACTTTTCCAATACATTAATAAAATATATATAAAAATATATTTACGAAATGTACACTCAGGTGAAAGAAGCTCCTGCTTTTCATAGCCCTATCTCCCTGCTATAAGAAACAAAATGTTATGTAAAGCTGCAAAGATTTGTGTTGCACACAGAAAAACACCCATTAATCCCGGGGTTTATACAAATGGAATAGCTGGAATTAACAAAAGAAGCAGCCCATTGCTGGGAGGATATTTTATAATAATCTTTCAGCTGGTGAGATAACCCAGACTTGCAAGGGACAGGTTTGAGGGGGGTTTTTGATGGGACTTGGCTGAAGTGCTTTGGATGAGAGCAGGGATCAAAATTTGGCCCTCGGGCACTTGAACAGCTCTGCTGTGTCCAGGCTGTGCTCCCTTGTGGAGGGAACATTTTTATTCAAAAGCTGGAGAGTTCCATGCTTCTCCCTGGGTTTGCTCACTTAGAACCACTACTTACACTGTATTTTGCTTNNNTTACACTGTATTTTGTTTTTTTTTTTGTTTTCTATTTAGATAAAGTATTTACACTTTGAGAAAAATAGTCTTCACTCATTTTTTAAAATCAATTTTTTAAAGTGATGGGCTGCACAGCCTTGAAAAGGAAAACCAGCTTCAACTGTCCCCAGTATGAAGGATTCAATGCTTTTCCATTTCTAATCCTTGAGCCCCGTTGTGTGGGACACTGAAACTCCTGGGGCTGCTCTGGCCCCTCTCAGATGTTCAGGCAGCCAAGGGCCTGCTGCTGGCTCTGATTTATTTGGGATTTCTCCCTCGTTCCCACTGTTCCTGGGCTCTGTCCCTCACAGCCTGAACTTTGCAGCTGCCTCCACAAGGCCTCTCTGAACATCTAAAACCCCCTAATGAGGAATTTGTTCCTTGTTAAAGGCCTCTAGATTTTCATTCTCATTTTTTTGGGAGTTACCATTGATGCCTCCAGTTTTATCTTTTACATTTTTCAGTTTCTGGGCTGTTTTGGTGGGTAGTTCTGGGTTTCACATTCAGAGCTCCTGAGCTCTCTGCACAGAGCAGGGACACAAAACAATTCCTGCTCCAGCTCGGCACCAAGGACAACTTTCAGGGCAGGAACAAAACCAAGGGTGAAGGGAGAAGGAAAAGCAAGGAGGATGGAGCTGCATGAGCTGGAGCTGGAATTGGCCAATGAACTGCAATGTGCTGCTGGAGCAGAACTGATCCAAGTGTGAGCCCTGGTGCCTTGGAGCCCCTTCTGGGACCATTTTGGGTCACCCTGGGTGTGGCCCAGCCGGGCTCTGGCACTGCCCAGGTGTGTCCAGGGAGGCCTTGGAATAAATCCCTGCTTGATCCTCCTGCTCTGTTTAGTCTCTGTTCCAGGGCAGCCTGGATAAGGCCTCACTGGGATTAGTTCAGTGGTAACTCCCAATATTCGGTGTTTTCCAGAGCTGCAGCACAGCTCCCAGAGGGTGCAGACTGCAGGGAGCTCCTCTGGCCCCAGTGGCTCTTTGCTGATTCACATCAGCCCAAAATCTGCTCCTCTGAGCCCAGGGCAGCTTCAGATGCACGAGCAGAGCTCCAGAGCTGCCTCTGCAAGAGCACAGCCTGCTCTGCTCTCAGCCCCTCTGCTTTAAATCTCTTTTTATTTCCTACAGCATTCGACTGGAGCATCACCTTTAATTTACATTGGTACCTTTGCTACAATTCAGCCTGGAAATGTTCATTTTGTAATGTGCTAAATCAGAGCTTTTGCAGATAAATTTATAGGTCATGACGTGGCAAAAATGTTCCTTGGTACCAGAGCTGGAGGAGATCCCACAAATCCATCAGCTGCAAATAGCCCGAGAAGAAGAGGAATCAATCCTCAATCAGCAGATTGTGGAGCTGCACTTCCCTGCTGGTGTCCCAGCTGCTCTGCCTTTCCAACACCGTTTCCTATTAAAGGGAAGTGAAAAAAAATTCGTGTGAGATAAAAAAGTGAAGAAATGCTGACTGAGATGAGCCATGTCAGCCTGGAAGATCCAGGATAGGGTTTGTCCCTGTTTGAGGGGACAATGACCAAAAATGCTCCTGCCTCTGCTGGTTTGGGGTGAGCTCAGTAATATTTCTCAAAGGAAAGGAAAAGTTCTTTTCTGTTGGCAGATCTGGGAACTCGTGTCCTGATCCTGTTCCATGGCACTGCAGGAAGGGAAGCTGCTTTTCCATCCTGAATTCCTCAGGTTTCTGTTGTGGGACACGCAAGGACACACACAGGGACATTTTCTCTTGAGAAAGTTGAGAATTATATTTATTAAACATCTGATTCCACATTTTATAGTATTTTTACACAAACCAGGAGTTAGAGAAAAAGGCTGACACCTCTCCCATCTTGTTGGTCAAGACAACTGCCTATCAGTTATTTTCCACACAAAAGAAAATGTGGAGAATGAATAACAACTTCATCTTATCAAAAAACTTTTAATAAAGACACTCTTAAGCGTGAAAAAAATACTAGCTACTGGAAAAACAGTTAGAAAGCGCATCAAGAAAACTTAAAAAAATCAGAGAAAATTTTAAGAAAACTTAAAAACAGGTTTCCAAATGGAAGGCTGAACTTTGGAGCTGTGTTTGAAAAATTAATCGTCAGGAATTGCTCAGATAATGAAACGGTGGGAGGTGTTAGGGGATGTGCTTCTTGTAGAAACGCTGAAAACAGAGACATTTTTGGGAGCATCTCACGTTGAAACTCTTATTTCTGGCTGGTGACATTTCCAGGGAGCAGAGTTTAGCTCCTGAATCAAACCCAAGACGCAGCACAAATGTAAATGCCCAGATGCAGATTGCCATTGTCAGTGCTGGTTTCGAAAGGAAACTCGAATGTTTGCCTGAGGAAGGAATTTTGAAAGGCTCGGGGCGTGGTTCTGAGCAGGAAAATGAAAATACTCCGAGTTTGCATCTCTACCATGGGGAGATGAGCAGCAGCTCTAACGAGGCCCATTCTCCCCGGGCTCTGCGCTGAGATTTCCTTGATTTTCTGATGGCTGAAATGGAAATATTTCTGCTCAGCTTTTCTTTTGAGGGGCAGGAACGGGCTCGTAATTTCCCTGAATTCCGCAGCATTTCGGCAGCTTCAGGAACCCGCGCCTCTCTCGGGTCGCTGAGACCAACCCTTGCTTTTAATGCTCATTTTTCCTCTTTATTTTCAAATCTCACCTCAGTTATGAACTGGTCACCGGGGCTCTTCTAAATCACAACCAACTTGGCGTGAAAAAAATGGGAATTCCAGTTTAGGAATCTGCTTGTTGGGCAGTTTGGACATCCCTCGTTGTTTGGAATTTTCAGTGCCATAAAGTGAAACTTCATCTTAATGTGTGATGAAAACAAATGTGGGCTTTGCCTATATTTACATTTATATTTATATTTATATTTATATTTATATTNTATTTATATTTAATATTTATATTTATATTCACATTCATATTCATATGTCTTTATACCTACATTTATAATTATATTTATATCTATATTTACACTTATCCTTACATTTACATTTATATTTACATTTACATTTATATTTACATTTACATTTATATTTACATTTACATTTATATTTACATTTACATTTATGTTTAACACACTGAAAATAATCTCTGAAAATAAGCCCATCAGTGCTCCAATGAGGCAGTTTTTATTTTAAAAAAAATTAAAACCCCCATTTTTAGCTGCGTGGTTTGAGCCTCTCGGGGAGTTTTTGTTTGAAAGTTTCGCTTTGAGGAGCTGCAGGAAGCCTCGCACACCACGAGATGTCTCAGCGAGGAAACACATTTTACACGAGCACTTTTTGGGAATATTTCTCCGTTTCCCGGTGTTTGCTTTTCCTCAGCTCTTCGCAGGGATTTTTCAGCAGCAAATCCTGCGCAAATTCGCCCCTCAGCGTGGGCAATAAACGGATATTTTACACCATCCGTGCTCCAAATGACTCAGTGGAAAACCTGAAACTTCAGAAAGGAAAGGCTCAGTGTAGGTGACAGCTACGAAAATTTAAATTTTCCTGTGTGTTCAAACGGAAATTTGAAACTATAATTAATTTCCACGATGTTTGGCTGTAATATGTTAAATATTTTTAACTATTCGTACTCAGGATTAACACTGTCAGAATTACAATGAGGAAAGAGTTTTTTGCAGAATATTTTCTCCAAATTTACATCATCTTTGAGGCCCGATATTACTGAACCACGATTTTATATATGATTTTTTTTATCCTGATATTATTTTATCACTTCCTTCAGTGTTGAGCATTCAGGCAGAGCACAGGGAAGTTCCCCCTGAGAGCACATGAAATGTGAATTTTAAAAGAAGAGCAGCCTCAGCTTTTGCACCGCAGTGCAAAGTTAATGGCTGGGAAGGGATTTTTATTTTTTGCTTTTTATTGCTTTGTGTATCTACAACACCCAGCACTTTGGCCTGAGAATTTTCTCGCTTATTTTTATTTTTGCTTCCCTTTTTCATGGCATTGCTGTGGTTTCTCTTCCCCCACTGCCCCTCCATATTCACTCCTTAAATTCTTCTGTAATTATTCCTTATTTTTATTTCACCTTTTCAGAGAATCCAAAGCTGTGATGGGCACATAAAAATTGTGTGACCACCTCCAGACATTTTAGGTGCATGAAACCTTTATTGTTAATCCTCAACAAAGGAAAAATCCAAAATTATTGCCTTGGGAAAGGCACCCCACGAGGAGCCAGCGTTCATTTATCATCTCTTAATTAAGCTGTTTGCAGAATTCCTTTGGTTTTTTTATGTTTTGTGTTGAATCCAAATGATAGGAGGGATTTCCACAAAGGCCCAAGAAGAAACGAAACTTCTCTGACTTCTTGAGGGAAGGTTGAGAGGCTCACATTCTTTGTGCAGTGATAAATGTGTGTGCTTTAGATAAAGGAACTGAAAACTATCCATCAGGTTACCCTTTAACAGCCCAGCAGAATTTCAGACGAGGTTGCCCTTTGTCTGCGTCGATAAAATCGTTGCTGCTGTTCCCAGCTATAATTGCTGAAACAAAATTATACGTGTGGCTCAGGTTTCAGAGCCAGGCGGTTTATTAAACTCACAAAAATCCTTATTTTTGCAGATATTTTGCCAGAATCGGGGGTAATACTGATTAAGGCCTAGAAATTTTTATTTGAGTTTCTAGGCCCTAATCAGAAGGAACTTCCCTGTGCTCTCCCTGAGTGTTCAACACTGAAGGAAATAATAAAATAACATCAGGATAAAAAAAATCATATATAAAATAATATCAGGTCCCAAAGATGATGTAAATTTGAGAAAATATTCTGCAAAGAACTGTCTCCTCATTGTAACTCTGAGCACTATTAATCCTGAGTATGAATAGTTAAAAATATTTAACATCTTACAGCCAAACAGTGTTACAAGGTGATTTCATTGGTGCAAAGATCATCTGTTTCTTCAAAGTAAAAACAAGTCAACAAAAGGTTAAAAAAAAAATAAAAACCCAGAAGAAACAGATGATCTTTGCACCAATGAAAGCACCTTGTAAGATTAAAAGGGAGCAGATGAATAAATATGGGGAGAACAAGGAAATAATAAAAAATTCTCATCAAAAGCCTCGGCTCGTAAAGAATTGTCGGGAGGTTTGCACACATCGTGGGAAAGGAGAGCTGGGAGGAAGGGCCTGACAGAAAACATTGAAATGGGGCTGTAAAAGTCTTTGGGTGACTCCAACCACGAGGAGTGGCTGAGAGCAAACCCAAAAACCCCAGGGGAAATCTGATAACGAGCCCAGGGTGATGCCTCAGGTTTGAGCTTTGATATTTTTCAGATTCTGGGCTGTTTTGGTGGGTAGTTCTGGGTTTCACATTCAGAGCTCCTGAGCTCTCTGCACAGAGCAGGGACACAAAACAATTCCTGCTCCAGCTCGGCACCAAGGACAACTTTCAGGGCAGGAACAAAAGCAAGGGTGAAGGGAGAAGGAAAAGCAAGGAGGATGGAGCTGCATGAGCTGGAGCTGGAATTGGCCAATGAACTGCAATGTGCTGCTGGAGCAGAACTGATCCAAGTGTGAGCCCTGGTGCCTTGGAGCCCATTCTGGGACCATTTTGGGTCACCCTGGGTGTGGCCCAGCCGGGCTCTGGCACTGCCCAGGTGTGTCCAGGGAGGCCTTGGAATAAATCCCTGCTTTATCCTCCTGCTCTGGCTGGGATCTGCTCCAGGTCACCTCCAAGGCATCAGGGGGAGCTGGCACTGCCATTGGGACTCCTGGACAAGGACAGGGAGAAAGCTCTGCTGAGGGGACGCAGAGGTGACAGGGCTGAGGTGTCTCTGTCCAAGTGCCACAAACACATCAGGGGTGAGCAGGAGTAGCACAGGAACACCCAGCACAGCTGAGGAACAGAATATTGGAGAAACTGAAACACGAGGAATGCTCATTTTGCTAAAATCCCCTGCCTGCAGAATGTGTCTGGACTCGTTCCTGTCCATGAATTTCCATTTGCAAATGGTGCCTGCAGTGTGGCGTGTGCTGAGGGCCTCCACCCTCCAGAATTTCCATGCCAAATTGCAGCCAGCTGGCCAATCCAGGCTGTGGGGTCTGAGGAGATGGATGTCCAGAATCCAAACAGGATTCCTGAGCTAATCAAAGTGGAGGAAGCCTGATTGTAGCAGCAGAGAACTCAGCACAGCCCATTTACTTGGGAAAAAAAAAAATAAAAATCCCTGTTTAATGTGCACACAGCATTCAAAGTGGTGCTGTCTCCTTTGCAGCACTCAGAACTTGTTGGACACAGGGAATTCTTTCCTTTGGCTCAGTTGCTTGTCCTGCATGCGATGGCACAGAGATATTTTGGTAACACCAGTTGTCTGATATTGGAAAAGCCTTGTCCTGCCTTCCTACACTTCTCCTGGATTCCAAATTACTGGACAGTTGTGTCCCAGGCAAAGCAGGAGGGAGTGCTGCTGGACAAATTTGCAATGGTTTCTTCTGCTGCTCCACACCTTCCCTTAAAATGGCATTTCATCCCCATTTCACCCCACTGGAGCCAGGTTCAATGAGCTCCACGAGTTATTCCTAAACTCAGAAACCTCAGAGTGACTTTAAACCGCAGGGATCTTGTCAAGGAATGTCTATCAGGACAGGTCCCCATCCTCTGGGCCTGTCAGCTTTTAAATCCCATCCGAATCTCCTTGGGAGGGCAAAGGTCCTGCAGGCCTTGGGGCTCAGATCCTTCTCTTTTTGTGTCCCACCCGTTTTGTCCTGTTGGCTCTTCTGTCAGCACAAAGGAACAGGGACATTCTTTAAGGAATATGAGCAGACACTGGAGGATTTGAGACACTGAAAGATTTGAGCCTTTTAGCCCCAAAACACCTGCAGTGCTTCTGCACAGGACTGCCAGAATGCAGCAATTAAAAAATGCCAAACAGCAGGGTGAGCTGATGAAAAAAAAATTCCCAAATTTGAAGCAAAATAAACAGTTGACCCCGACAAACTCCTGACCCCAACTCTTCAAGGCCTTTCATCCCATGGAAAGCTTTCACCTCCCAGATTTCAGCTCCACTGGCTCAGGACTCTTCAGATTCTGATTTCTCACCATCTCAAAGCATCTCAAACCCTTCAAAAATCCTAAAACTATTTTAGTGAGTAATCTGTAAAAATTCTAAATAACAAAACAAGCCAAACTGATCCAGGAATAAATTATCCTGGTGCTGTGGGTTGGCTTTTAGCACCGCTAGAATTCCTGAAACACCAAGGACAATTCTGCTGGTGGGTTCAATATTTATCTCCATGGGGATCAGTCTTTTGTCCCTCACCAGCCCTGCCTTTAAGGGGTGGTCACTTTTCTCTGTCTCACTGCATTTTTTAATTAAACTTTCAGACATTTTATTCCTCTAAGAAGCTGTGCCTCCAAGGCAGCTTGACTGATATTTATTTTAAACCTTTTAAAAGGATTCCAAAAGGCTGGGGTCTCCTTGGGCAGATATAACAGCCTGCCTTTGCTTCTCTGGGAAACCAAGCTCTAAGAAAATGCGATTTTTAAATCCTTGATATTCTATAAAGTGAATGGAATTGAGTTTATCCCTTTCCTTTGAAGCATAATGTAAAACATTTTCAAGTTGATGTGAGTGTCATTTAGTGTAATTTGATAACCTGCAGAGGGGCCTGTGTGCCTGAGAGCTCATTCTCATTCTCAGCTGTATGAGCTGGTCTATTTTATGACTTTATTTCTCCCTTCAGAACTTTCTTCTTGGCTAATTAGAGACCCTGGTGCACTCTCATTAAATCTCTCAGGAGTGTTTCTCCCTGAGGAAGTCCTGAGGCCACAGAACTAAATTCTGCTTTATATCAGACACGTGATTAGATGAAGAGAATTCACCCTGCACCAGACACAAACAAATATTTACAAATGTATTGATATGAAATATCACATTTTTAAACATTGAGTTGTTTGACTCGGAAAACCAACATAAAGATCTTTTCAGGGACAGAATATTTTCTATTGAGCACAAATCATCAGAGCAGGCAATGAGAAATCCAGACACTTGCTCAGTTTTTAGCAGGAGTCTCAGCATGACTCAGGATTCAGCCCCTGGAAATTAATTAGTCTCAGTATTAATAACAGCTTATATTGAGAAACTTCCCTTTGTTTACTATTTCAGCAAATCCACCTGATGATTTTTTTTTTGTCTTTGAGTAACCCGTGCATGAGACAACGGGGTATGTCTGGGTGATTTTATTGCTGCTTCACCCTTTTATAACTTGACATTCCTGTCTGTTTATTAATAAGAATGAAATGTAAACTTCCTACTTCCCCCCTACTCCCTTGGTGTAATCCTGAAACAAAGAGCGCCAGAGGACCCCTGCCACAACTTTTCCAGAGCCCAGGACTGGGAAATCTGCACAAAACCAACGGGGTCCAGCTCTTCCCTGACTGATGTGCACCTCCTGGCAGGAGGGGGTTCAGCAGTGCAGGAACCAGGGAGGCAGCACGTGGATATCTGGGACAATGGGACGTCACAGCTGCACCGTGGGGACAGCCCTGGAGCCAGCCTGGGGCTGGGGCTCATCCTGCTCCTCACAGCCCCTCTGCAGGAATGGTTTCTGGAATGCAGAAACGGCCAAATTCTCTCGTACATCACCAAGAGCTGAAGCTCTCACCCCACTCCTTTCCAATGGAGACACATCCATGGAGCATTTATTAGCAAACAGAATTTGACCACTGCTGACCAAATGACTTGGCTGGTTTACATCTTGAAAAAAAAAACTGATTTGGATCTTCATTTCATTTAAACACTGCTCACCGATTTTATTTCCACTGCTTGACTGCCCCTCTCTCGTAATTCAACTTGAATAACCCCAAGTAAATACAAAAATAATAATAAAATGCTACAGAGCCCTATCTCAGGTATGAGATATTCCATCAGGCATATCAAGTACTGCAGGTAAAACAGTAGAACTTAATATTGTCAAAGTCCTTCATAAATATTTATGTATAAAAGTTCTTCAGAATCCAGCATTTCCAGATCCAATCTGTCCAACAAAATATGTTAAGAGTCACCAGAAGTGGACGATAGAAACCCTTAAAAGGCACCGAGCTCCTTGAGGGTGGTGAAGGTCTCCTTTGACTTGCTGTACTGCCTGGCAAAGGCGGCCACTCTCTGCAGAGCCTCTGCCAGCCCCTGGCCCGTGGTGGCACAGCAGGGCTGCACGTACCAGTTCCTGTCACTGCAGTGCTTCTTCATCCTCAGCCTCCTGGTGACCTCCTCGGCGTTCAGAGCTCCAGGCAGGTCCTGCTTGTTCGCCAGCACCACCACGGGCACGTTTCTGATGGATTCGTTCTTTAAAATGACCTCAAATTCCCTCCTGGATTCCTCCAGCCGGCGCTTGTCAGAGCTGTCCACCACGTACAGCAGCCCGTCGGCGCCTTCCAGGAAGCAGCTCCACACCTCTCTCATTTTCTTCTGTCCTCCAACATCCCAAAAGGTCAGCGTGAAATCTTTCCCCCCCTCGATCATGTCCACGTTGAAGCCGATGGTTGGCGTCGTTAGGAAAGAATCTTTGTACCTGAACTTGTAGAGCAGCGTGGATTTCCCCGCCGAGTCCAGCCCCAGCATCACGATGTTGGTGCGCTTCGTGGACAGCTTGGCGTTCTGGAGGCCCATCTATCCCGGGAATTCCGTGCTCCAGGGATATTCCCCCTCTTCCCTGGGGCCGCTTTGTGTCGCTGCCTTTCCTCCCCCTGCTGAGGAGAGGGAGAAGAGGCAGCGGGGAGCTCCGGAGCAGGCGAACCTCTGTCCAAACACGCGCTGCTTTTATCGGCGAGATAAGGAGCTGGAGGCTTCGGACGCTGCAGAGCTCGGTGCCAAGCCTGTGGGTGGGACTGGGATGAGTAACAACGGCCCCAGTGGCACAGGCACAAAGGTTACAGCCTGCCTGAATGTTTGAACAGCCACGTTCCCAGCACCTGCAGCCTGAGCCGTGCACTGCCAGGTCCTGTCTCTGAGAGAATCCCCCAGGAGCATCCACAGCCATCCGGGAAAAGAAAATCAATCAGGGGGATTTAAGGTTTAAGGTTTGATTTAAGATTTGTCCATACTTAGCAAGCCACAAAATGAGCAGGTAGCTGATTTATCGGTGCGTCTCATCTCCCACAAACTGATCTTAGGTGGTCTGCAGTGTGAGTTCCAGTCCATGGACTCGATCAAACCCTGAGAGAACTCCCCTAAAACTGGGCTCTGCTCTAAGCAGCTCCCTCAGTGACTCCTCCTTCCAGGGCTGTAAACTCAGGGAGTTTGTTTATGTTGTTTGTGAATGAGTTTAACTGCACCCCACAAGGTGGAGACTAAATACAGATTTTATGGTCTGGTCATCACAGAGATCCCGCTGGCTCAAATTAAAAAATTCCTGTACCTTCATTTTGCCCTACTCTGTGGCTGCCCAATGAAGATTTCCTTCAGGAAAAGGCCGAGAAGTGAGGAAATAACCGAGTCTTAATAATTTATTTTTTTTTGCCACCATTCCAATAGTAGAATAAAACAAGAGGAGATAGAAAATTTAGTCACCTATTAATGAATTCCTATTGACTGTTCATTGTTCATTTTTCTGATAGTGGATGCACATTGGGCTGCTGTGACACATCCTGAGTAGTGCAGGAGTTGCCCTTACACCCAGGAAACCATTTCTCTTTGCTACAGAAAGCCCAGAATCAGCAAAAAGATGTAAAGGTCTTGTGGTCAAACAAGCTGCTGACTGATAGAGCAATCATTTCGATAATTACGACGTTGCTTGCGTAAAATCCACCTCAGCCCTGGCAGACAAGTTATAATCTGGTTTCTCTTGAGGCTAAGAGTTAGACCAGGAGTAATTTGGGACAAGAGATGACAGTGACACACTCACTGCTGCACGGCTTTCATGGTTAATAACACAGATGGATTATGTGCAGGGGTTTATTCAGGGTTTATTAAACCAGAGAAGAAAGTGTTTGCTTTTCTTCATAAATAAATGGACACGAATGAATTGAAGGATGGGGAGGCAGCAAACTGCAAAGCACAGGATTAACACAAGACATCAAATGGATCAGAATTCTCTGATGCAATTCCAACAGAATATGGGTGTCTTGAGCAAGGCAGGGATGGATGGTCAGTGCCAGGTGTGACTGGAAGGTCACTCACAGCTCTCTGCTCTGTGTGCTCCCCCTGTACCGGGTGTTTGTGATCACAGCTGCTGTTTCCTCCATCAGCTGCCACTTCAAAGCAGGGTTTCAGCAGAACCTGACTTTTGACAAGGTAATTCCTGTGGGCCTCTGCAGGATTCTGACTGCCAGACTCCAGAGCCAGATCTGTGATCCAGAGCTGCTCCCAGAAAGGATTCCCCACACTGCTCCTGATGCCTCGAGTCTGAGCTTTCAGATTTCTGCCCTGCATTGGGCTGTGACTGAACTGCACAGAGTGTCAGCCAGTTCTGCTCACAGCTCAGGCACCCAGAACAATCCAGAGCCAAGGGCACAGAAAAATCCAGAACCCAGGGCACAGAACAATCCAGAGCCCAGGGCACAGAACAATCCAGAGCCAAGGGCACAGAACAATCCAGAGCCA
>VZTB01016707.1:372952-385482 GCA_013397245.1 Thryothorus ludovicianus | reverse complement strand
TCCCAGCCAGGGCAGGAGCAGCTCCGTGCTGGGGCACCCCTTGCTGGCTGGGGGGGCTCAGCTCCCTCCAGAACAAAGGTTCTGTCTCACAAAGTCCTTGCTAAACCTTGGAATTCTCTGGTGGGGGGGTCCTGGGGGAAAGGAGAGCTCAGGGTGCAGCTCAGGGCACGGTGACAAGGTGGGGGCTCAGCCCTGGCTCTTCAGGGGTGCCAGATACCCTGCCCTGCTGGGATGGAAGGGCTCTCCTCCAACAATCTGCCTTTAATGGGGTTACTATTGCAGAGGGAAAGCATTTTATATGGAACCAGGTTTACATTATCCTGCTATTCGGAGATCTAGCTTGCAATGCTGTTCAAATCCTTTAATCCATAAATAGGATTCCAGCCAGAGCTGGGCTGCCTTCCAAAACTGTAATCTCCAGTATATGAATTATTACAAAAAGATTAGGGTGTTTCAAGTAATAACATTTCAAATAAATCAGCTTTCATGAAGGAACAACAAACTAATATCGGAAATAACAATATAAAGACATTTATAGAGCCACTTGCTGGAATAACTTCTCTAACCAGGGGGATTCTTTGCTCATTTACATTTTTTTTATTTAATTTGAGGAGCAGACCTTTGTCCCGTCTCTGCTGGGCAGAGCAGTGAAGGTGCTGCTGTCTCAGATGATCCCTTGGAGTCAGGGCTCTGCTCTTTGGGGACAGGGATGGTGACAGTGCTGCTCTCCCCAAGCCCTCGCTGTCCCTAATGGTCAGATAATCCTGGAGGCCACAAACGCTCCCCCAGCTCCATTTTAATCATGATGAGCCAGGAGTTTAATTATGATTCCTGGTGCATTTGCAAAAGCCCCTCCCTTCTGCTCTCCCCACATGCAGGCAGAGCTTAATTCTCCCCCCTCGATTATTTCCAGCCTCTTTTGGTCACGGTTCCACGATAAATTCTCTGTGCTTTGCTCCCCTACCAACTCTATGGCCTCTGCAAATCTTGTGTGGCTTTTTAAAGGAAACTTATTCCAAACCTGTGCATCCTAAAAATAAACCAAGCCTGGGGCCAATTAGGAGCCCCTGGTTTGAATTCAGGCCTCGTAACACCAGGAAAAAAGGGGGAAAGCTCCTGCCTGGGGGTGCTGCCTGCTGGGCTCTGTTCTGGCACCACCAAACCCCAAAAACTCCTCCTGGCATCCCATTCACATCAATTGTTCTGGTCCTTGTAAATGAACCACCCGAGACTTCCAAAATCCACTCACACCCAAAGCCCCTGAAATTAGATCTTTAATAAAAGATACTCTGGGTATCATCAGAAACAGCTCTCTTGGATATTTTATATGTGTAAAAAAAAGGAGTTTGATGGCCTCCATAATTCGTGGTGAGTTCCTTCAGCCACTCAGCTGTGATTTACACAGGACATTTTGCCCTTTATGGGATAAATTGCACCAGGACACACAGGAGAGTGAAGAGCAGGTGAATCAGGCTTCCAAAGGTCTCCTGACAAGGAAAATTAGAGACAGAACAGATTTATATTTCAGTGCAGGGCAAGCCTGGACCCACACAGGTGATTTGCAGAGCAGCACTGCGAGGTCACAGCCCCAAACCCTCCTGGTGCTGCACTCCCCCTCCCCATCATTAAAACCACAACCTCTGCAAGCCCCTCCGTCACTCCAGGCTGAAATGGGCTCACTTGAAGGCTAAAAAAACAAACAAAGCCAACCCTGCCTGCTCTCCTTTTTACTTCTAATGGCCAGTACCACAAACAAGCCATAATCACAGCAAATACAGCTCTTTTTGCCAGCCTATAATTTATTTTTTTTTTTTCTGCTGTGTGTGAAGGTGGAGAGCAGCACCTCGGGTAGGGGCTGCCAGCACACACAGACAATGTTATTTCTCCCCTGGAATTCATCTTTCAGGCATTTCAAATCGAGCTGAAACTTTGACATGCAGACTGCCAATTCGGGGAAGAATTATTATTATTCTTCTGAGAAAATTAAATAAATCGGGTCAGACTTTACCAGCAGCTCTGCCACCCAGTGTGCAGAGAGCCCCCAGTTCCTCCTTGCCCTGCTCCTGAGCACCTTGCACTCAAACAAATCCCAAAAACTGCCCCAGGGGCTTTTCCCAGGGAACTGGGCACACCAAGCTCAGGGACTCAGTGAGGAAAATCAGAAATAACTCCACCAAACCCCAAATGTTTCATTTCATCACCTCCAGGGCACGCACAGCAATGATTTCCTGCGCTTCTTTATCTCCTGCTCTGAACTCTGTGGCTCACACCATAAATCCCTGGGGTTTCCTACACTATTTTTTTCTCACACCTGTTTTAGTTTTTTTTTTGGCTGAAGGAGATGAGCTGCTCCAACCTGCTCTGGGCTGCACCCCCAGGGAATCTCTGGTTCTTTGTTGAGATGTTTTCTCCCCCAGGAACCCCCTCTGACCCTCCAGGGCAGCCTCCCTGTCTCAGCTGAGCACCGGGGCAGTGCCAGCCCTGGGGGCAGCTCCTGGATGCTCTTCCCGGCCCTGCTGAGGACAATTCTTACCTGGGACAATTCTTACCCCCTTCTTATGAACTCTCATTTACTGAGGGGTGGCTGGAGATGCTCTCTAAGGTCCTTCCAACCAATTTCCTGATTTTTTAACTCTTTCTCACCAAGCTGAGGCTGCTCAGCTGCCATGGAATTCATTACTTCATGATAACACATCCTGCCATCCCCACCCTGGGCACTGCCAGGGCCCCTGGTGAACAGGAATAAAGTTGTTTTCCTGGATTTGCCAGTGTTTTTAATGCCTGTCATTAGGCCCTGATTGAGGCAGATTAAATAAAAGCCACCTTGCTCAGCTTTCCCCTCACTCCTCCTGTTTCCACATGACTGGAGGAGTCAATGAGGCTTTTATGCATATTTTACACTGGGATGTGGCATTCAGATAAAATAATAACAACATCTGACAAAGTTTATTGTATTAAATAGAAGGTTGAGAATTCTTTTAACCTACCCTGCGTGCAGAGCTGGCTGTACAGTAACAACAGAAAATAGCACAGATCGCTGTGAAATAATTTGCTATTCATTTAGCTGTCAGGTGTGCTTTGGAACAAAAGTTCCAGCACAATTCAGCTTTAATAAATAGATGCTTAAAATACACTTTGTACTCTGTAACCACCTCCTTGCATTACACTTAAAACCTCAACCAATAACTCCAAAAACCCAACCCCACAGCAGCTTTTGCCACTATTGAGCCTTTTTGTCCCCAGACGTGGCCACGAGCAGTGCCACAGCTCTCTGCTGGGAGCTGGGGTTCCTTGGCATTTCAGACAGGCTGTAATTAGCCCCAAGGAGCAGGGTGGGTCCTGGAGCTCAGGCTCGAATCCAAAAATCCCGGGGTGACATTTGTCACCGGCGGCAGAGCGCGGCTGCTCAGTGCCAGCAGCCCTGGCACCAAAATCATCCCCTCCCAACCCCCTGTGACAGGGACACCTCCCAGTGTCCCAGGATGCTCCCAGCACTTCCAGGAGATTCGGGGCAGCTGAAAAGGCCAAAACTCCTTTTTTATCTGACCAGGTCTGAGCCTTTCCAGCCTCCTGCAAACCCCAGCCACCAGCGCAGCTCCTTCAGCCAGCATCTCACCAACATCTGAAGTTCCTTTTGCCACTTTCATGCATTTTCTCAGTAACTTTTTCATTAGTTAGTCTTTTTTAATGGAGTCCCTTTGCTTTGATCCTCACAACTTTCCCTCCCAGTGCCTCTGATAATTTTTTTAAAGGCATCACGGTAACTTTGAAACCTCCGCCACGTCCTGGCTGAGATTCCTCCCAAACCTTTAGGAATTGTAAATGTGACCTTGCTAAGGAAATGCAGGAAGTGTCATCTCTTCTAACATTTAAGACAGGCAAAGACTGTAATTTATAAGGCTGAGTACAAAGGGCTGTTTTTCTTTGAGCTAATTAACTGGGAGAAGAGGATAACTAATTAACTGCAGAGACACCCAAGGAAATATGAGGTTGCAGCAAAGCCCTGTGAGTGTGAATGCTCCTTTTCATCTCCTGGATGGATTGCTGGGCCTGAGCCGTGCCAGGGGCAGGGGCACGGCCCTGAAAACTCCTGCCCTGGAAGTTTGGGAGCCCAAATCCCACAGGCTGCCCTGAGAACCCGCTGGGATGGAGTTGGGGTTGAACTTCCCAGGCTCAGGCTGGAGTTAACTCCCCCTCACACCCTCCAATAATTCCAGTGGTTCCTTGATCCCCCCGAACTCAGGCTGCTGTTATTGAGGGTTTCAGCCCAGCCCCTGGCCTGGCCCCACACTGCAGATTCCAAGGCATCATCTCCAGGTTTTTGGGAAACTGAGGGATCTCCAGTGGTCACTGCCTTCCCCACCTCCCCCCCCTGGAAATCCATTAAAAGGCACTTTTAGGGGAATAGGCTTCAAAAATAAGGAACCGGTGTGCATGCTCTTGATAAGACCCACAGAATTAATCACAATAAATGGCACTGTTTAATGGAGACAGTGGTACCTGCCCTGGCTGTTACCCAAGGAAGTGGTTCAATTAAAAGCTACCAAGATATTTAAGAATTTTCTAGGCAGACAGAGTTTCTTGCTGGATTCTTCAATCTGGCCCGAGCTGATAAAAGGGCAGCAGGAAAATCTGTGCAGGGAAAACCCCTTGTCCTGAGGAGAGAAAGATTCTCTGGGCTGCCTGCTGGCAGCAGGGATTTGCTGGGTGCCTCACAGTGTGGGGCAGCTGCAGCCCGGTTCTGCCCTCCTGTGTCTCTTTTTTGGGGTGATCCTGAGTGGCTCTGAGTCCCCAGGTGGGACTGCCAGCCCTCCAGCCACTGCTTTTCCTGAGAAAAATTCCAAACCCTCTGAGGCTGAGCTTCCTTTCAGTGCCTTTAGTTAAATCCCCCCTCCCTCAGTGGGGTGTGCCCCCAGAGGGTCACACCTGGCAGTGCCAGGCTGGGCTCAGCTCCAGAGGGAATTTCTCCCTTGCAGGACACCCCAAATGCCTCTCCTGGTGATGTTTTGCTGCCCAGGGTGTCAGGGGCCATAAAAGTGAGAGAAACCCAGGAGCAGCACAGGCACAGCTCGTTATTCCCTGCTGCCTGCTGCAATTATCAGTCCCTGCACCACGGGCAAGGAGTTCCATAAATTCCAGGGATCTGAGCTGCTCCCGGGAGTGCCGGGGACCTTCTCCCAGCCCCAAGCTGTCAGGCAGCAGCGGGCTGGGATTTAATGGTTGCAGACACATCCTGATCTGCCTGGGAGCAAGGCTGAGGCTGGGGGTGTGGCTGGGAGATGCTCTGCAGCCCCTCCGAGGATGCAGCTCTGTGAAAATCACAACCACGAGGGTGCTGCACCCCATGAAATTCCATAAATGTCCCAATTCCATCTGCTGCTGGAGCGTTCCTCCATGGAGTCCCAGCCTGAGCTGTCCCTGGGGCAGGAGGGACCCCAAACACACCCCAGGACTGGGGATTTTGGTGATTTGTGAGGGAAAATCTCTCTGGGAAGGGACACAACACATAAAGCTGGGCCACGAGGGGATTTTCCCATTTTTTTGCCACAGGAAAAGCAGCCCAGGATCTCCCTGAGGAGGAGATTTTCCTGCCCTCTCCCACCCCCAGGGTCCTGTCCAGGCTCTGATCTCTCAGCTGCTCTCTCACAGCGTCCATATTCTCATCTGCTCTGACATTTTCCTTTCCTTTGGTACCCAGGGCCTGAAACAATTTGTCCAGGTGCTTTGCCTTTTCCTTGCTATTCCCACAGCAAAGTGAATCATACAAATCCCCAAAATTAGAGCAGGGAAAAGACCTTTCAGGCCGTTCCAGTCTCCCCTCAGGGCAAGAGCCGCCAGGATTCCCAGAGTCTGTTTGCTGGAGCTTTAATCAGTTCAATTTTCATACTGTGGGTCACAGAGGAATAGACAAGAGGAAGGGCTGGGGAAGCAGCTCATCCTTTGTTTTTATCAGCAAAATTCTGTGCTGGCCTAAACCAGCGGGAAACCAGGAATATTTTGCTGAATGCTGGATAATTCTGGGTTCCTGTGCCAGGGAGATCACACAGAGGTGTCCTGAATGTGAAATCCAGCTTGGCTTAGGCTGCTGCTCCCAAGGACTGATCATTACCTGCGCTTCCACCAAGGCTTGATGTGACTGGTCCCCCCTGGCAGCTGTCCCTGTCCCAGAAAAGTCATTAAATCACCCCAGGATGGGCTGCAGGTAACTTTGCAAAAGATAAGGGGAGGATTTAGAACTTAATTCCTTCTGTCTGTCAAACCCAGGTGATACCTGTCACTGGTGACCACGGGATCCAGCTGCTGGCTGTGCTCCCTGCTGACATTCCTGCCAGGATTGGCTCAAAATGCCTCTGACCTGAGTGGGAGCAGCTTTGGGGCACATCCCAACACATCCCAGCAGCTCTGGGGCTTTGCAGAGCTGCCCGGGGTGAGTTTGCCCAGCCCTGGGGCCAGGTGAGTTATTTCAGGGCAGGTGAGCCAAACCCTCTGTATAACCCAGCCCAGCCTGTGTTAAATGCGTGTCACTTAAAGAAAACCTGGTTTTGGAAATGCCTGAATAAGGACAAGGAGAGCAAGGTGGGCACACCAGGGAACAAGGTTGGTGAGGACCAGGAGAATTCATCATCTGATTGAACGGGGCTGTGTGGGGCTCCAAAACACCAGGAGTGGCTGCCTGCTGGGAGTAGGGGTTGTGCAGCTGGAGAGGCAGAGAAATTCCAAGAGAAATTCCAAGAGAAATTCCAAGAGAAATTCCAGTTTCCAGCCCGGGATTGCTGGGAGAGCTGGGGGTGGCAGCGGGAGGGGCTGAGGCTGGCACACCGAGGGTCTGTGAGCCCAGCTGAGGAGCCAGCATGAGGACAGCAGGACAGCAGGACAGCTGCATCCCCACGGATCCTCCCCTGACAGGAGATCTCAGCTCATTCCAGCAGCGCGAGCTTGGGGCAGGCTCGGATTGTTCTGCGTTTTGACCTGGTTTTGTAATTATCGCTCCTGCAGAGAAAGACGTGTTGTTTAAATATCCTCTGATTTGCTTTCAGAGATCATAAACCCTCTTTATTATCTGCTGCCATGTATTACAGACAGATAATGACTGACTTTTGCCTTCCCACTCGGAAAAGTGCATTTAATTCGGTGAAATAAATGGAGGCATTTGTTCATCTTTAATACCATTTTCTGCGCTTCGTTCCCTTTTCACCTCACGGAGGAGCCTCCTCTGGAGCCCTCTCCTTGGGTTCCTCCTGCTGCAGCTCCTGGGCACAGCTGAGGGCACTGCTGTGGGGCTTTCCATCAAAAATCCCATCAAAAACTGCTCCCAGGGCATCCAGGGAAGAGTCTGGTCCCAGGTTTGATCTGTTCCACTTGAGGCATGCACAGCATCAAGGATTTTCCCAAATTCCTGCCAATTCTGGTGTTTATCAGGGCAGGGTGAGGGTCAGCACTGAGCCCACACTCAGCAGGATGGGCACAGCCAGGAGCTCTCTCCAATCCTCTGGGGCTGAAGGGAAAACCTCTCCCCAGCCCAGCAAAAAGGGATTTTGGGGTTTTTCCACGTTTCCTCCATCTGTGGGTTGGTTACACTCAGCTATTCCCATGACAAAGGGCTCCATTCCATCATTCCGAGCAGATCTCAGCTCTGGCTTTATGCAGGCGCAGCACTTTTTTGCTGGATATTTGCAAAGCTTTTAAAAATATGAAATAGTTCCTGCTCGTGCTTTGGCGAATGTATCAATTATTTTTAATTTCTCCAAACTGCTACTGTAGCATACAAATAGAGCAGAAATGAGAGGGCTTTTTTTTTCCCCTCAAGAGGAGGCTTTGAGCATCCCCAGACGGATCCAGAGGGGGAGGAGAACTGTAACAGTGGCTTGTTCCCTACGTACTTCTGCCTGCTTTTAAGGCAATTGCTGTTTGTACATTCTATTATCTGGCTAATTATTCGCTCTCTCTCAGGCACTGGGGTTTGCACTGGGTATTTTATTGTTGTTTGCCTTGCAGGGTGTTTGTTTAAAGAGCTCTGCAGACACCCAGCAAGAGGCAGGTTTGTCATCCTCAGAGAATCCTGGGGTGGTTTGGGTTGGCAAATCCAAATCCCATCCAGCGGCAGGGACAGCTTCCCCTGTCCCAGGCTGCTCCAAACCCTGTCCAGCCTGGCCTTGGGCACTGCCAGGGATCCAGGGGCAGACCTGAGGATGGGATTTCCCACAAGTGCCTGGAAATTTGGGGCACTCTCCCTCATTTTGCTGTCTGTAATTGCTCTGAGGCCAGGAGCTGCTGGCAGATTAAATTTTACAGCCCATGGCACACCAGGGCCTTGAGTCAAAAGCTCCTCACACTCCACTCCAAAGATTCTGCCCGTTCAGATGTTAGGGGTAGGTGCCCTTTATTCCCAAGGAAAAAGATTTGCCAGCTCAGGGGAGAAATCAGGGATGAAACCCAGATGAGAGGGAGCAGGAAAAGGGAAAACAAATCAGGGAAGAGCAGCAGAATTCCAGGTGCCACCCCAGCTCCTGGAGGGGAAGCTGGGGAACACTCCTAACCCACAAAGCAATTACTGCCAGAGGGTAAAACACATCAATAACGAGGGCCTTTGGTGCTGGCAGAGCTCTGCTCAGGGGGAGCAGAGAGGTTTGAGCAAGGATCAGCCAAGCCAGACCCCCTGGAATTCTGCTCAGAGAACTGACTCAGCAGAACGGAGTTTTCTACCCCAAACCAGCCAGAAAAGCACCCAGGCCCTGCAGGAAGGGTTCTGCTGTGCTCTCCCCAGGAATCCTGTCAGATTTGTGGTTTAAACCCCACTCCAGCCCAAACTGGGGAGAAATCCCAGCGTGGCTCAGCTGGCTGGGTCCCTCCCAGGGGGAAAACACAGCACGGATGAAGCTTTCTCTCCTTTTTCTTTAAAAAAAAAAAGAGAAGAAATTATAATTATGCTGGGAGAACATTTCATTTGCTTGTTAAGTGAAATTTGAAGGGGAAACTTTAATGATGGTAGGAAGAAAATCAGATCTTCTTGTTAAAGTATGTTCCGAGAGAACTCGTGCTGGACAGCACATTAAGCATCAAAGACTCATCAGTGATTCATAGAAGAGTTTTTTTCTCAGTGACATGAATTATTTTCCTGGGAAAAGATATGAAGATATCTTAGATGAAGAAGAGGAGTGAAGACATTTTATTTCTCTGCTTGGGAAAGAAATGGTGTATAAATAAACCTTCGATTTAAAGGCCATTTCAAAAACAACCCGCAAACTTATATTTATTTTTCGTTCTCTTAGCACAGAAAAATAGGTTCTAATCCCTCAAATTCAGCTTGGAATTGCAAATTGGTTGATGTGTCTGCAACTGAGCTGTGGGGAAATGGATATACAGTGCAGGTTGGTTTGTATTTTTCCTTGATAACTCCTTGCTTAGAGGATGGAGCACATTTATCCTGGGTTGGGTGGGATCTGCTCCCACTTCCCAGAGCTGATCCTGCTGCCCTGGGGTGCTGTTAATCCCTCCTTGATTTATAGGTACTTATCACCTATTGATAAGAGTTCAGCTAAAATCAACACTGCTGGAATAATAATATTATTGTTGCTAATAATCCCCTTTCTGAGGCAGGATCTCACACCGTTAATTAGGCATGACATAAATAAATTAAACCTCCTTCACAGCAGCATTTGCAGGAGGTTCTCTCACAAAGAGGGACACTGAGGCAAGGAGAGTTAATCTGCTTCCATTTGCACACTCCTAATTCCGGAATAATTCCCGCGATGTGCTCTGGAAGGCGCCTGGGTGATTCCCTAACCCGATTTGGGAGGGGAGGCCTGGGCTGAGCAGTGTGAGCTCCTGAGCAGGCAGAGATTCCCCCAAATCTCTGCTCCCCTCCAGCTTTGGGAAGCGCTGGGAATTCCCAGGAAGGCCATTTCTCCCGGCCACCTCCTCTCCCCCTGCCAGCCCCCAGCTCTCCTCCCACCCAGGAGTTATTAGATGACATAACACTCGCTTTGCTGAAATATATTATTCAAACCGAGTGGCTTAAAATTGAAATGCTCCCGTGGTCATGAACCCTGGCTGCAGTTAAAAATAAATCCCTTTATCCGCGCCGCGTCCTCGGCTGCGCGCCTTTCCACCAGAAGTCCTTTAAAATACTCCGGACTCGGAGCCCGAGCGAGATCAAATGTGACTTTTTAAAAATAGGATGCCTGCTCCTCTGCCTTTGCCTCCTCGGGCCGACAATGGGAGATAAATTTGCTCGGCAGGCCCCCTTTGAGGGCCGCGCTGCCGAGGCAATTTGCAGTTTGCTGTGGAAAAGGCATCTCACGCCACATTTATCACCCCCCGCCGCCGGCGAGGATGCGGCCCCCGAGCAGAGGGGCCGAGCACGGCTCCTGCCTTATTATTCCACATCATAATGGCTGCTCGGGGAGGCAGCAGACAAACACAGAGTCTGCTCCAGAAAGGCCCAGCTGGGGAGCGGAGGTGGAGAGCCGGGGGGTGTGGGAGGGAAAAGTGAATAAATGTGTGCGGCGAGCGAGGCCTTGCCCTTGCACCGCTTCTGCTCCGGCTCCTGCTGGGTGCCATCGTCCCCCGGGCACAGAGAATGCTCAGGGGTGGCACCAGGGGTGCTTGGCAGAGGTGTCCCCTGCCCTCCTCCCCGGGATGTCCCCTCCAGGGGTGACACCGCTCAGCCGGCGCCACCTGAGCGGCTCAGAACAAGGGCTTGAGGTGGGGACAGTGAAATAGGAGAACAAAATAACAAAAATACCCGGTCGCTTCAGAGGTCAAGGCAGTGAGAAGTTAATTACCAGCCCGTGGGCACAAGGGAAGTCACCAAGGGATCCAAAATTCTGTGGTTTAGCCCTTGGAATTTGGCCTCCATCTCCCGTGTGCACACGGATCCTTTTCCTCTACCAGAAAGTAAAAGCTAATCCATCCTGTAGAGACAGCAGCAAAAGCTGTATAGCAGATTATAAACAGATTTAGATGATCAGAGGACAGTTCTGTGCTTTTATATGGTTATTTTTTAAGGTTTAAAATCAAAAGAGAGATAACTTTACCGACGAGAGCTCACAGGCAGACACTCCTTTATCTTGCCATCCTACACACTTCCAACCCAGAGCTTTGCTGGAAATCTTTGCTGAGTATTTTGGGTAGCAAATGCCTGGTGAGGAGACATTCTGAGCATGTCAAGTGGAGGAATTTTTCTCACATGCCTTCAAAAAAAAATAAAAAAAAAACATTCCTCTCATGTTTTGAGAATTTCACATCTGTGAGGGTTTTATTTTTTGAAGGTTTTATTTTTTGAGCTGGAGAAGGAAGCACAGGCTGCTGTCTGATGATGTGGGGTTTGATCCTGGGCTTGCCTCATCTCGGGGCCTTGGCAGTGTCCCTGCCTGACACTTGTCATTACCATTCCTCTCCATCCCCCTTCCCCTCCCTGGCAGCTCCTCCAGTCATGTCAATACTCATTTTTCTTTGCCACACTAAGTTGGTTAATCAGACCCTTGAAAGCAAACTTTCAGCTGGGTATTTGTATGCAGCCCCTCGACAGAAATGCAGATTTAAGGAGGCAGCCATATGCAGGCGTGAAGGGAGCAGCTGTTGTACAATCAGGGGTAATTTAAAATCAGGGGGAAGGTGAGAGAAGGACGACACGAAGCCAGAGTCAAGGATTTTTTTGTTGTTGCTGCAAACACAAAAATGATGTTTTACTTCACACCTCCCGGTCCCACAGAGAAAACACCGCTTGTCTTCTGGGTCACTGCCACCAAATGCCACCTCCCTGTTCCCAGATGTCACTTCAGAGCTGTGCTGTGGTTTCCTGAGAATTCATCCTACACGTTTTTCATTTTTCAGCCTTTTGGAGGAAACAGAATTCCTTGAATTTCATTCCCCCTCTGCACTGGGTGCTCAGAAAGGCAATTCCCTGGGAATTGCTGGCTCTCGGTTTTCCTGGCCAGGAAATCCCAGCAGAAGTGGGATTAATTCCTGTGGAACCCATGGATCAGTGGGTTGGGATGAGGGCAGAGCTTTGGGCTGGCTCCACGTCCAGGAACCTCCCCACTGCTTTTAGAGCTGCCAGCCTTCCACACCCACAGAAATCAAGTTTTGCCTTCACTCATTTTAAAAGGATCAAGAAAGGAAAATAAAAGCAATTTTTTTTTTTTTTTTTTGCAATTCAGTGCAATCCTAATCAATTGTGACAGGACCTAGAGAATATTTTCACGGTGCCAATTACTTAAAGGGCAAAAATGCCAGAGTGCCATTAAAGGAACAGCTCCTGCAGCTCTCGGGGACACGGCAGAACAAGGTACTAAATGTTGTTCCACACGTTCCATGAAATAAAGGATTGGGTCATTAACCTTACCAATGTCAATGTGTTGTCACTATCAAATTCTGCTAAATGAGTGTCCAAGGTAATCGTGAGGAGCTCACTTCCCACTGACAAGGCATTAATACATTAATGCTGCTAATGACGGGAGGCTGGGGAGGAGCTGGGAGCTGAGTGGGGACAGGGGGTGGAGGGGACAGAGGCAGGGGACAGGGGATGG
>VZTB01016707.1:309154-363960 GCA_013397245.1 Thryothorus ludovicianus | reverse complement strand
GACCCAGAGGTAGAGAGGCACAGGGACAGAGTGACCAAGAGACAGAGAGAGAGAGGCCCAGAGACAGAGAGGCACAGGGACAGAGTGGCCCAGGGACAGAGTGGCCGAGGGACAGAGAGACCCAGGGACAGAGTGGCCCAGGGACAGAGAGGCCCAGGGACAGAGTGACCCAGGGACAAGGGACACTGCAATCTCTGCAGGCTCCCAAGAACCCAGCAGCCCTTGGTGCACTCTGGTTTGCGATGCAGGAGCCTGCTCACAAATTTGCATTTCCTGCGACAGCAGCAGACGTGCTCCAAGCAAAGCCAAGCCCACGGAGAGCTCCTGCCTGGCTCTGAGGGGCTGCACTTTCCAGCTGGGTGGGGATAAATAAATGAGAGTAGAGTCAGCCCCACATGACGAGGGAGGAACGATCCTCCCCAGTCTCTGGAGCAGCTAATTGGTGTCTAACCTAAATCATAAAGAGCCCTGTAATTATACTGCTCAGAATTAACACAGAGGGCTTCTACAAAAGTCCATTTTTGGAGTTCATTTACTCGATTCCAGGCCTGCTCCACTCCCAGCAGTAAAAGCAGGGATGCTCGCTGGGGCAGGGCCTGTGCTGGCTGCAGCAGCACAAAAAGCACTTTTCAATTCTTTTTTATGGCCCCTCTCTAAAAGCATTCCATTACAGGGATGTTGTGGAGGATGAAGTTTCCAAGCACCACGGGCACTTTATTTGTTTGTTTTGCTGCCTGGGATGAGCAGGGACTGCCAGGAAATGTTGTTCCAGCCCCGTGGGCTGCACTCAAGGTCAAGCCCTGTTTGTTCAGAGCTCCCCAGTTTTCCTTCCCCAAGGGGTTTTCAGACAGACTGGGCTGAAATTTCACTTCTGGTGTTGTTGTGTAGAGGGGTTTTGGGACATGAAATGGGATTTTTCGCTCAGTTAGGAAAATTTAGAGAAGGTCTTGCACAGGGCGTGGCCAGCAAAATATTCTGAGCAAAAGGCATTTTGGTTGTGCTGTTTAAATAAGTAAACAAATAAATAAATCATAAAAGTATTGAAAGAAGTTTCACTGGAACTGAAGTTCTGAATTTACATCTGGCAAATAAAGCCACAGGTTTTGACCAATTCTTTTATGGCATCTGAGCCTTGAATAATCCAACAAACTTGGACAGGAACTCCAAACCTGTGCTCTTACCCCAATTCACAAGATGTCCCTGGAATACCCAACCCAACAATACAATACAATATTTACAAGTATTAAATTCTACCCAAAGAAAATTTACAAAATAATTATTTTTGAAAGCCCATTCTGGGTTTGTTTTTCCAGGTGATTACGTGAAGTGCAGGATCAGAGCTCACCCACTGTCCTGGCCAAACTGGGAAGTTACATTTGGAGTAATTGCTACCCAATAAAGAAAATAAATAAAAATATACAGCCAGGTCCTTTCCAAGTCTTTATGTTCCTCCGTGAACGAGTCTTTCCCTTGTGGTGTTGCAGTGAACAATTTGATATTTTATTGCTTTTAGGGTTAGAAATTCACTCACTATATTATGGACTCGAGGAAAAAATTGGAAGAAAAGATTTGTGTCTTCTTTGGACAGTAAAGCCAACAAATCTCTTCCAGCTTGGTTAGAAAATACAATTAAGTAGACTGTAGTGGACTCTGGAAAGAAAATTGAGACGTGAACAGCCTAAAAGCCAAACATGTAAAAATCAATCCTTCCCAGTCCTTTGGGATATGAGTGTTTGGGAAAAGTTTGCTCTGATTTTCCTGTGCCCTGTGTGAGTGCATAATTCTTCAAGCAATCAATATAAATCCTTGAAATGAGAAACTGGAGCTCTCCAAGGCTGGCCCAACTCACAGGTGAGGGGGGACTGCTCAGGACAGTCCCTGAGGGGCAGGGAAGGGACAAATCCCTTCAGCCTCCAGCCCTGCCCAGTGTCCCCAGCCATGGGGACCTCCCGGGCTGGCACCTCTGTCCCCAGGGCACGACCACCCAGTGCCACCCCTGCCCTTCCACTGTCCTGGGGTGTCCAGCCTGGCCTTGGAACCTTCCAGGGATCCAGGGGCAGCCACAGCTGCTCTGGGAATTCCAGCCCAGGGCCTCCCACCCTGCCAGGAACAATTCCTTCCCAATATGTAAAAGCAGAAAAACCAGGATCTGTGGATTCTGGGAATGGGACACAGTGAGGACAGAGGTGCCATCCCACCCCCAGCAGCCCCTGGTGTCCCTGGCTGCCCTCACATCTCAGTTCCCTGTCCTTGGGAGCAGCAGGAGCCTCCAGCAGAGCCAGAGCAAGCAATAAATGGGGAGAATTCCGAGGGATGTCAGGAGCTGCATCCCCAGGCTCCCAGTGGCTGCAGGGGCACAGCCAGGGCTCTCTCCATGAGGAGTCTGGACCTTTCATGTTTGGGCTGCACTTGAGGCTGTGCTGCTCCAGTCAGACCCCATTTTATGAATCATCAGTTAAATATATGTAAAAATCAATTACATCCTCTCAGTGTGCCCTGCGTCTTAACCGATGCCATCTTTCATCTTCCTAATGATCCAGAAGATCTGGAAATAATTAAAAATCACTCTTGAGGGGCCAACCTTGTCTTTCCCTTTTCTTCTGCAGAAGAGGAATTTCATCTTCCAGGGAGATGTGACATCCTGGGCCGGGGCAGCAGGGGTTTAATGAAGGGATTATTGCCAGGGGAAATGTGGAATTCCAGGGACATGGGGCTTCCCTGGGAGCAGGGAAATGCAAACTGAGGTGCTGGGGGAATCCAGAGAGCCTCGTGCATTTTAATGCACAACTTCATTTCACAGGTCCTGTAGGAGTAAAACAGCTGATTGATTTCCAGGTGAACTAAAAATCCAGGTGATTTCAGCTCCCCAAATATATTTTCTCCAGCAATATAAGGAAGGATGAGCAGACCTGAGAAAGCAGTGGCTCAAAATGCTCCAGAGTTACTTTTGACTTGGATTTAAACCACTCTTGCTTTCTCTAAACTTCCAGGAATAAAATGGCACTGAAATGACAGCAAACCCATCACTGCTGATTCCTAACAAACCACAGGATAAGTGGATTTAGCCATTTCTAGAAACCCTGCACTTCCTAGACAAGCTCTACAGAAAAAAGGGGAAATCAATACATATTAGATTAGCTGCTTCTCAGTCGGGACTCAGCGTTTCAGACTCGGCCAGTTTGAGGCAGATTAAAATCCCAGTATTGGATCCCTCCTGAGTTTAGGGGTCGTGGAGCTGACCCATCAGAGAGCCCACGGATCAGGGAGGGGAAAGGGCTGGAGCACATCGTGGCTGCAGCTCCAGATCAGGGCTCAGCCTTTCTCTGCTGCTGAGAGCCCCCATTTCCTCCCCCCAGCACCCCCTCAGGCAGGGAATGCTCTGCTTGAATATTCTGGCTCTCCCACAAACAAGGACCTGCTAATTTCTGCTGTCATTCTTCCCCTGTGGTTGGGGGTAAAGTAGGGATAATTTCTCTGGCAACTTTTGTGTTAATTTTCCTTGATTGTGTCCAAATACAGCTCTGGAAAAGGAATGCCAATGGCTGATGCAGAACCTCTGAACATCTGAGCCCAGATGATTTTTCATTCATTTACAGATTTTTGAGGCCAAAATCATTGGGATTTATTGCATCCACCCTCCTGCACAGCAGGAGATGCTGACTTTTCATCCTCTCACCCTCCCCTTGAAGCTAAGGAAAATTAGATGAACTAAGTGAGAAGCAGAACTCCAGCAGATTCCCCGGGGATTTTGGGCAGTGATTCCCTCCGTGGATGACCTTCACCAAGTCACCCCTGCTCCCCAGGTGTCACTTCTGTAGCCTGGAACACGCTCCCTGCCCTCCCTGCAGGATGCACTGAAATCTGAATGAGAATGGAAAAGTGAAACCTGAATGGGAACCAGCGAGCCCTGCTGCCCCAGCCCAGCTCTCCTTGTCCCCTGGCAGCAGAACAGAACAAGGCCAAGGTTTTATTCTCAGGCTGTGGTGAAAAACCAGCCCAGGGAAGGGGATGTGGGGAGCAAAGTGCCATCCTGGCATCTCCCTCTGCCAGGCTGGCCCAGCCTGTCCCTGCCAGCAGAGCCCTTCCCTCACAGCTCTGCCCACCCAGCAGGGCTTGGGATGAGCAAAAACAACCCCAGAACTCCCTCAGCTCCTTCCCTGGGATTCCTCTGCACTGAAACGAGGGAAAGGCAAGGAGGAGAGAGGCAGGAACGGCCTCCCCACGCTGTTATGCAAAGGAGGTTTTAACCTGGCTCTGCTGGGTGACTCCTCTCTGTCAGTATTTGCATAAAAAGGAGTTTGGCTCAGCCCAAGTCAAAGCCTGCCTGGCCTCCCCATGCAAATGTGTTGAAATGAAATACACCCAGAGCTGTGAATGATATTCACAGGGAGTGAAGTCCATCGGCTACGAGTGGGTGCTTTGTAGCCTTGATTGAAAATTGTTTTCATGTGACAGAGAAGGTGCTTAGGAGAGTAAAAAAAGGATCATTCAGTGAGTTAGAAAATTACTCCAACTTCTAGACCATGTCAAACTAAATAAAGCCCAAACAAACTCTGGCAAAATGAATAATTTACAGCAGCAGCTTCTGTACCTCAGCAGAGAACGCAGCCCCGGGGCTTTGTGCTCACAGTCTCTGTCCATGGGCTGGTGCTGGAGCCTCTCTGTCCCACTTCAGCACCTCCTGCAGCCACAACAGCTCCCAAAATCTGAGTTCTCCCATGGTTTTTGCCCTGGTGGGAAGCAGCAGCTCCAATGAAGGAGCCACACCTGGCTCTGACCCTGAGCACACAGACCTGACCTTCCCACCTGCGTTTTGTGCTTCCCACATTTCCTGCCCTGCTTTTGTCCTCATTAGGAGCACAGTCAGCCTCCAGAGCTGTCCCAGAGAGCCTCGTGCTGCCCCAACCAAGCCCTGCCAGGACCTCATGTCCTGCTGGAGTTCCACATTCCCCCTTCCCTCACCAAACCATCCCCTCTGTGCCTCTGGTCCATGGCACCCGAGCCCTGGATTTCTGCACCTCGTGCTCCTCGCTGAGCTGCTGACCCAGCTGGGAAATGCTCCACATCTCATCCCTTCCCAGCCCTCTCCTCATGGTCTGAGGAAGGCTGAGGAGGAGGAACATCTGAGATAAGGAGCTAGAAATGTATAATCTGTAAAAATAACATATGGAAGAGACGGAGCAAAGAGATAGAGAAAACCCAGAGAAGGGTAATTTTTATTTCCTTACACAAAGGAATATGAAAAATAACCAGAACCAGGGCATATCTGAGGGGAAAATAGCCAAGTATGAAGCTTGCTGAATTCAACAGAGAGATCCCTCTTTGCTTGAGCAGCTTTGAGGCAGACACGGAGATAAAGGAAAGAAACCAGAACCTGAGCTGGGATAAAAACAGGCAGCAGATGCCAGATTCCTTCTGGTAGCTGCCGGGGTGATGGGTCAGTGGTGATGGATTGCAGAGGAGGAGCCAAGAGTGATGACAGAGGGCTCCTGGCCCAGGGCCAGTGGCTCTCAAGGATTTGGCTTCGTTCAAACTCCCACCATTCGTGCAGGGACTGGGGTAACTTGTCTCTGCCAGGCTGTTTATCAGGACAAAAATCCCTGAATGGAAAAACACAATCTCTATTACGTGCCTGTGTGTAGCATTAATAATCTGTCAGAGCAGATGACAACAGTCCTGATTAGAAAAATGGAAAGGAGGAAGGTCTGGGGGGAGATTTATTCAGCTCTGCTGATCCAAAATTCCCATGGTTTGCTCAACATTCAACCAACACGAAGCAAAGGTTCCCCAGGAGGTGAATTAAAGTGGGAGCTGGCGGAAGGTTCGTGTCCTTACTGGTTAGACACTGGAGACAAGAGTAACGCACATAAATATTGATCAGAAACACAGAAATCAGCCTGGAGGCTCCTCCCTGGCTGGAGCAGAGCTGAGTCCCTGGCAGGGAGCACCTGAGCAGGCAGCAGGAGGGGAAGGGGGGATGAGGTCCCCGGGAAGGTGAGGGGCAGGCAGGAAGATGGAGGAATGTGACAGGAATTGCCCAAAGCTGCAATGCAGAGCTGGGCTGGTGCTGGGAATGATGTGTGGAGTGGAGACAAACATAAAGCCCCAAGCAAACAGGCAGCTGAAATTAAATGTACACCTCTAACGAACTCCCCATTAGCACAGAGCCGTAAGAACATCAGTTTGTGTCAACAGAGCATTAAAACAAACTCTCTCTGTTTTTATATTTACGTTCTGCAGGAGCAGAAAGCCGTCTCAAAAGCTTTTAACTTCTCCAGTAAAACAGCCACCAATTTCTGACCAGCTAATGTAAATAATTCCAGGCCTGAATTCCCCCACAGAAGAAAAAAAAACACCTCCCTATTTGAAACATTTCATTTTGCAAATAGATTGTTTACCTCAATAAAACTAGGGGGGAAGTAAAGAGTAAAGATTAGAATGGACATTTAAATTAAGCTATAACTATTTGGCCTCCAATCTGTCCATAATAATAAGATGAGGATCTGCAGCTCCAGGAGCTGGAGCACACACAGTTGCTGAGATTAGGAGCCCTCATGCTTCAGGTGATGAAATGATGGAGGTCAGGAAGCAATTTTCTTGCATATATTGCTGACAGGCTGGAGACATCGCAGGAAGTTTTGCATATTTTTTGAAACATCAGTTATAAGTCACTGTCAAGAAGAAGAGCCCAGACAAGGTGGATATTGCTTTTTATATCCGTGGATTTCAAAAGAAGAGCCGGCTCCTGCAGCTCTCACTGTGACAAAAGTCCTGCCACGGGACAAAACCTGGCAGGAGCAAAGGGCAGGACCTCGCCCAGGTGGGTGGGCAGTGACATCATCAATTACATCACCCAGGTGAAGTGTGACATCACCAGTGACATCACCAGTGACATCACCCAGGTGATTGGGCAGTGACATCATCCGTGACGTCACCCAGGTGGATGGACAATGTTTTTTCTCAATCTCAAAAATCAATGGAACGGGATTGATTTTTCCCAGCATGAATCAGAAGTGTCTCTCAGAGCTCGGGGAGTACATTCAGCCTTGGTAATGAGACTGAAAGATCTCCTCTTTGTTTTGCTCCTCGAGCTGTTTGTCATGTTCAAGAGGCTGCTGTGAATGACTCACTTCACTTTGAAGAGAGATTTATTTTTATAAACCATTATTCCTTTCCTTGCAAAGACACAAAGGCATATCCCCCACACTCACACCATGGTGGTTCTGTTTCATTTCTGCTTTTCAGAGGCTGCAGGACAGTCCCTGTCTCTGTCCCTGTCCCTGTCCCTGTCCCTGTCCCTGTCCCTGTCCCTGTCCCTGTCCCTGTTCCCCCCCCCTGGCTCCTGGGCTGGGTTTCTCCAGGGGACAAACCCTGGCAGGAGTTCTGGGCTCTGCACATCACTGGGAGAGCTGGGATGAATTATTCCCACTCGAGGAGAGGAGTGGGCAGTGCTGGCACAGAGTGAATCTCCTTTCCTCTCCAGGGGAGAATTTATTGTGTTCCACCTGGCTGATGTCACAGATGATGTCACTGTCCATCCACCTCAGTGATGTCACAGGTGCTGTCACTGTCCAGTGATGTCCTGGGTGATGTCAGTGTCCATCTGCCTGGGTGACATCATTGTCCATATACCTGGGTGAAGTCACTGGTGATGTTGCTGGCAGTCACTTGGGTGATGTCACTCTCCGGTGATGTCACTCTCCAGTGATGTCCTGGGTGATGTCACAGGTGCTGTCACTGTCCAGTGATGTCCTGGGTGATGTCACAGGTGCTGCCCCTGCCCAGGGGTGCCTCCTGACAAAGCCTCTCCCAGAACCTGCTGAGCACCGCGTGGGCAGCGGGGCTGGGGAAATGGAAATGGAAATGAACTGCAGAGGATATTTCCGTGTTTGTGCGTTCGGCAGGCTCGGGAGCAGCCGCTGCCATTTGCATAACAAATTGGGCATTTGTCACGTTCCACGGTGCACACGCAGCGCTTCTGGAGAGGGGTTTGATGTTATCGTGGCCACATCAGCCCTGCAAGAGGCAGAGCCGGCGCTGGCTCTGACACGGGGCTCGCTGAGAAACACTCGGTGCTGCTGAGCTGAGCTGCCAGCAGCGGGGAAAGGATTCCCTGGAAAATGAATTATTCAGAACCAAAATAATAATAATAATAATAATAAAAATAAATCACTTTTTCAATCACTTCACCTGAACCAGGTCCATCACCCAATGAACCCATGGATCCCCGAGGAGAGGAAGGATTCCCCTGCTGGAATTGGTTCTGCCCTGGCCCAGCGTGTTCAGCTCCTTGGCTCAGGAATTTAAATCCCCTTTACCTCAGAGCTGGAAGTTTGGCAAGTTTGAAATGCTGCTTGCACACGGACATGGCAAGGAGGAATGTGCTGCTGGAATTAAGGAATATGGCAAGGTCATGAGGAAATTGAGATATTCCAAGAGATTTCCCCTGGGATGTGGTTCCGGGGCTGTGGGGTAACCTGCCTTCCCTACAAGCCCTTTTGAGTGGGGTCAGGAAGTTCAGTCAGTGGTTCCTGAGGATATCAGCCTCATCCCAGGGATCCTGGGGCTTTCCCTGCATCCCTGGCAGGGTCCCAGGCCAGGCTGGACGGGGTTTGGAGCACCTGGGACAGTGGGAGGTGTCCCTGCCATGGCAGGGTGGCACTGCATGAGTTTTAAGCTCTCTCCCAATCCGAAGCACATTGGGGTTCCATGACCCTGCTTTTCCCATGAAATACCAAATTCTGGTGCATGAGGTTCCAGAAAGGTCTCCACACAAACCTGCACCAAATTCCTGCAGCTTGAATATTTCTTTGAAACATCACTGCTTTAAATAATTTTTCCTTCCAATGTTTTTCTTACCCTGATCAAAATACTGTAGGGTCTGAACATCTCTTTTAAATTAAATGAAGGAACTGCTATCAAATGTCCTGCACATTTTCATAAAAAACCCTGCTAAATGTGCCTGGCTTGGGAGCAGGAGCCATCCACGCTGCCAGATAACGCAGGAGATATTTTTCCATCTCCCTTTCATTTATTTAGCTGTTCCACATTTCAGCCTTCAAGTTGATTAACATCACCTGCTGAAGTTAATTAAAGTATATAGGATGTAATAAGACTAATATGTTTGAGTTCTATCAATCACAGAATCTGGTGAGTCAATATTTGAAATTAATATATCACAGAGGGGAAAATCCTCGACATGGAGCTGAAATTAAAGGAGGAGGGAGGGAGAGCAGAGCACGGGGGGAGAACATTTGGGGATGACACAGGAGCAGAGCTGCACATGTCCTGCTCCCACACCCCGAGGGACAGGGACCGGGCTCAGACTCACCTGGAATCCTCCTGCTGTGGTTTTAGGATATTTTGGTCAGAAAGCTGCAATCCTGCCAGGGATATCTGGTGGGTTTAAGCCTTTGGAATCCCTTGCCAGGTGATATTTCCCCAGAAATGTCCCTTGCTCCCCCAGAAATATCCTTTGCTCCCCCAGGAATATCCCTTGCTCCCCCAGCCCTGCCCAGTGCTGCTCCCCAGGCATCCCAGGAGGGAGGAGGAAAGGGCAGAGTCCCAGAGAGCTCTGCCATGGTGATGCCAAACCCTGGAATCCTCACAGGAGGAGCCTGTGTCCCACAGTGCCCAGTCCCTCAGGAGTCTGGGGCAGGGAAACGGGACTGGGAGCACTGGGAACACATCCTGGGTCTGAATCCAGCCAGGATTGCCTTCCCAGAGCACAGGAGCTCTCGGGAGGCACAGCTGGGAGATGTTTTGGCACCAGAAGCATCGAGAGGAGGGGAAGGGTGGCTGGAGAGAGCCCTGGAGGAGCTGGGGAGCTCGGGAGGGGCTCTGGAGCAGACCTGCCCCCGGTGCACGGGCTGGCTCCGTCACAGGTCCCTTCCTGCATAAAATATTGAAATACAATTTTATCAGCCACTCAAATCAGCAGCTACAAGCCCCAGCCGTGCCGTACGGAGGGGCCACGGCACATTAATATTTATTGAGGCTGATTTGTTTAAGGAAATACACCGAGCTTTTGGCGTCGGCAGTTTCTATGGGATCAAACTGTGAGAGGCATTAATCACTGTCAGGGGTGTGAGGAGGGTACACAGAGCCCCTGGCAATGAAAACATGCTCTGGGATGTGGCAGGGGCAGGGGGCTGTGTTCAGGAACCCACCAGGGAATCCCAGAATTCCACCACGGGTTGGGTTGGGGAGGGACCTAAACCCTAAAACCCATCCAGTCCCACCTTCCACCACCCCAGGGCTCCATCGCTCCCCTTTGGCAGGAAATTGTCCCCAGGCAGAGCTCCAGGCTGTGACCCCTGAGGGCTCTGCAGGGCTGGGGGACCACCAGGATCCACCTCTGGAGCTCAACTGGAGCCTTTCCAAGGGAGCAGCCTGCCTGCAATGCAGCTTCTGCAGTGGCAAATAATGCTGTGGCCATGAGGATGCTGAGTGGCCACTGAAATATGGCATTTGTGGTTTCCATAGCAATTTTGTAAGAGGTTAAGGGGAAATTAGAGACACTTTCATTCTCCCCTCAACATCTTTTTATTGGGCTTTAAATGAGAGTGCTATTAAAAAAGAGAAAGGTTTCAGGATGTGTATGTTCACAGGGGAGCTAAGCTTTAAACAGAAAAAAGTGTTAATAAAGCAATTTTAGAATTTAATCTGAGAGTTTATTTTCTCCTTTGCTGCCTTTCCTCCCCTGGGGATAGATTTCCTTCTTGCCCTGCTAAGGATTTAGGACGAAACCTTTTATATTTTTGGAAGCAGCATGAGACAGCGAGGAGTGAGAGGAGTTTAGCAATTCGGAGGTCGAGGCAGTGATGGCTGCTGACCCCTCTGCTCTGAGCCAGTGGCTCAGACAGACCATAAACACACGAGGGACGCCCACCCCCTGCACCCCGCCCGCCTGGGAGCCGCAGATAAATTCGGGTAGAAATAATTTGCACTCCCAGTTCCGCTCCTGACGCTCCCCAAGCCCACGGAACGAGCTGGAAATGGAAACCCCGAGCGTGGCTCTTTCTGCACATGTCAGGGCTGACCCCAGGGGGAAGCTCTGGAAATGTCATCACCACCCCACTGAAGGTGAGGTTTCTGCTCTGCTGCTCAGGCCCTGGCACACCCCGCAGAGTTTGGTTCAACCTGCAAACCCTGGAGCTGCAGGGCCAGCACCAGGGGCTGCTGCAAAGCCTCTCCTGTTCCTGACGTGGGAAATGCTGATTTTTCCTGGCTGGGGTCAGGCAGGGGGGGTCCCAGTGATGAGGAGGAGGGAGGAGATTCCCTGATGGAGCAAAGGCAGCCTCAGAGCTCTCCTGTCCCCGCTGCCTCTGCCCCAGCCAGGCTCTGCCTCCAGCCCTGCAGGGAAGCTCTGGCAGCTCCGGGCCAGCCCTTTGGTGGCTGTGACTCTGATTTCTGTGTTTTAGGGACATGTCAGGTGCTGCCACACCGAGGCAGGGCCCTGCCCGTGAGGAACCTGATTTTGTGGCTGTAGGGCACTTGCTGCTGCTCCCCTACACTGCCAGAAATCACAGCCCTGGAAAAGCTGCTGCTGGTTCTGTGCCATAACTCGTGAACTGCCAGATCCTGAAGTTCAGAACTATTTCTCCCTTTTTCTTCAAAGCTTTACAGTGCTGGATTAATTAATTAATTAAATTAGATAAAGGTTACCCTGACTTGCTGACAGTTGTGAGCACTTTGCAAGTGGGACTTGGTGCAAAAGCAAATTAAAAACTCTCACACTTCATGTCTGGGTTTTGGTTTTTTTTTTCTCCTGATGTCTTTACACAGTTTTGGGATAATGTTGCAATAAAGGAAGGAACTGGACAACACCAGGGAGCAGCTTTGGCAGCTTCAGCCAGGCTTGGAACAGGGTACAACACCTGGACCTTGGGAGAGGGTTCTGAAATGTGGCAAAGGCTCAATCTGGAGCCAGCAGCTGCTGGGGGTGTCAGGGGTTTTAGGAGAACAGAGCAGACTTGGTCTTTGTAGGGAAAAACACAGGACTGGACATGAGGGGATGCAAAATTAAACTCAGCCCTTGCGTATTGACCTCCACTTGAGGAATGCCAGATCCAATTATTGATCATTAATGAGGCTCAAGGAAAGCAGGGCTGACCTTCCCAAGGACCAGGTGAACTTTGAGAGTTGTGAATTTGCACAGGGCACAATAAAATGCCAAGGCATGGAGTGAGGAATTCATCAAACCCACATGGAAAAACCTCTGCTGAAATCTGCTCCAGAGCAAAGCTGCCTGGGAGACCTTGGAAATTCATTTGTGAAGATCAGGTGAGCCCTGAGTGTGTTCCAAGGGTTTAAAATGACTCTCATTAACTCCTTAAATGAGGAAGAGTCTCTGCAGTTTCAATATCGCGCCCAGAGGAGCAGTAAGAAGTGAGATTTAAGGAAACTTGAATCAAATCTGACTTTCATTTCAACTTGCATATGATGAGGGAGGCAGCAGAGCTCTGTGGTTCAGGGTGAGGAGGGCGGGAAGAAAATCCAAAGCGCCCCAGAACTCCCAGTTTAAAAACTGCTGTCTTAGGGAGGATAAAACCCATTTGTCTCCCACTTTGCCAGGAGCTGATGCTCTCCTGAGAGGTGGGATGAGGGAGGAGGTTTGGGTGGCTGAGAACTCCAGCCACAGTCAGAACTCCGGAGCCCTTCAGGCTGGAAAAGCCCTCTGGGATCATCTCAGCCCTGCAGCTTCACGGTGTCTCCCCCTAAACCATGGCCAGGGCGTTCCTGGGGTGCTGATGGAGCTGAGGGAGCCGTGCTGAGGGTTTGCAGTGCCCCGAGCAGGTCTGTGGGTGAGGAGCAGGGCCGAGCAGGGATTTCAGGAAGAGTTTTACTCCAAATCCTTCAACCAAGCCAGGGCAGCGTTTCCTTCTGTGAAATACCCGCTCCAGCTCCTGAGGGGAGGCTCGACTCCAAAACAAACAAAAACCCTGCAGCCTGTGCTGGACTGGGGAATGTTAATTGATCCTAATGACCCCTTTAGAGGTGGGAATCTGAGAGCAGGTAGCCCCCAGTCCATTCTTTGTGGAGAGAGCTGTGGGCCATTAAATCCCCTCTGTGCCAGTGTTTTTCCCTGTGTCTGAGTGGTTGTGATGAAATAAAACCCCTGGTGATCATTTCCAGAGCTATGGGAAGGTGTTCAGGGAAAACGAGAGCTCTGCTACCCACACCAGACTGCTTTTTTTGGTTTTTTTCAGTCAAAGAGAGCTATCTTCTCTTTCTGAAATCTGAAGGAAAAGCCATATCCCTCCAGCTGTTGAGTTAAGCAGAGTCTTATTCAAATTATGTAGGGGGAAAAAAATGTCATAACATAATGAGAATCAAATGTTGGCTCCAGGCGCCTTCATATTCGAGGGCTTTAAAAAACAACAATAGCAACAAAACACTTCAATCTTTTATCTGCCAGTGGAAAATGGTCATTTAAATAAACATTAACTAAGCTGGGGAACTTTGATGTTTCGGTAGCAATTGGTTTCTGACAGAGAAGATAGTTAAAGTCTTATTCTTTTTAATGGGTGGCATTTTTAGAGACAGATTAGCTGAATTACGGCCCACAACTGCTCCTTTCCCTCCGGGGAACAGAGCTGGGCTCCCAGAGCCAGGGGAGGGCAGGGAAGGGTTTGTGGTTGGCAGAGATTGAGGAGTCAAAGCACCCAAATGTCCCTGCCCAGTGTTGGTGTGCAGGGCACCAATCTCACAAACCTGGGCTTGTTTGATTTTGGGAAGTGCAACAAAGAGAAATCTCCCGTGGAAGGTGCAAGGGGGTTGGAACTGGGGGATCTTTAGGGACCCTTCCCCCCGAGCCATTCTGGGTTTCTGTGAGTCCAGGGAGTGGGGAATTGTCTGGATTCTGGCACACACCCCACTCAGCTCCTGCTGTCAGGCTGAGCTCATCTCCATCTCCGAAACCGAGCGTGGCAAGTGAGGCTGGGCACCAGGGGCCCAGCAAAGACAGAGCAGAGTGGGGCTGAGAGGAGCCCAGCGCTCAGGAACAAAGAGCAGGCAGGATCTACAAGCAGCCAGGAGAGAGGGGAGAAATTATTAATGTCATTAACTTGATTTGCAGCAGGGATTGCAGCCCCACCACGGGTGGGGAGGGCTCTGAGTCAGTGCTGCAGGGACCGAGGGAAGCTCAGCGCCAACATCTCACCCAATACCCCGGGGAAAGGCTTTCCCAGGATTTGGGATGTTTGAGAGAACCTGCCGGGGCTGGGTCTGGCTGAGGAGCCCCAGCACAGAGCCCACAGCGAGCTCAGGAATCCTGGATGGCAGGGGAAGAACAAAAGGCTGCTTTGATGTGCTCACCCGCATGATGTTCAGCACGAAATGCAAATGTTCCCTCACGCTGGAGAACACTTATCAATATTAAGGCATACACGGAGCAGAAGAAAGGAGGAAGAACAAAATACAACACTTAACAAGAGGATAATTTAGCCTGTTGGCAAGAGCTCTAAGCCGAGTTCATGAAAAATTACTGGTGCAATTGTTTTGTGGGGTTTCACGCATAAATCATGGAATTGATTGCACGGGACACTTGTACCTGCTCAGGTGTGCAGGGGGAAGGCAGGGCAGGGTGTGGAAGCTGGAGAGGGAAGAACCGTCCCCTCTGTTACTCCTACACCCTCAGCTACAGCTGTCAAAGAGCTGGAAATTTTGGCACCAAGGAAATGAAACCGTGGTGGAAATGAAACCACGGTGGGACCACCTCTCTCAGGAGAACAGCCCAGCTCACAGAGCTGCCAGGCTGGAGCCTTTCATCCTCCCATCCTTGCCTCCTGGTTCTCTTCAGGAGAAGAAAAACCAGAGGGCACTGGGAGCCAAAGGATGGCTGAGAGAAAGGGAGATAAAGTCAACTGGATGCTACAGCTACAGCAAATATTGGGGTCGGGGCGAGGGAAGGGAGGGAGGGAAGGATGAAGAGTAACTGAGAGGAAGTTGTTTCATGACATTCCTATTTCCCAGCCACATTTCTGTTTCCTAAATTCGAGGGAAGGGTTCCTGCAGCTTCACCAGGTGCACGGGAGGGGCAGGGGGAGGATCAGCAGGGCTGGGCCAGGCAGGAGAGCTGGGAAAAGGCTCAGCCTGGGAATGGGAATGGGCACGGAGCACCCACAGCCCCTGCTCAGATGGGCAGCACCTGAATTGCTTCCTGTCCTCCATCTCCTCTGCTCCAGCACATCCATTTCAGCATCCAGAGCCCAGCTGGTCCCAGCCCACAGCCTGGAAATTTCCTGATCCCTTCCTCCACACCGTGGAAATGTCAGATAAAGGCCTAAAGATGCTCCAGGTGCACAGAGAGCTCCCTGTGCCATGAGGGGACACACACAGCACAGAGCCCTTCCTAAAGAACCCCCTCACCTGCTGTCATTGCTATCGGTCACTCCTGAGGAGCTTTAATCTGATTATTGCAGGGACAAATCTCTCCTGCACGTCTACAGCTGCACAGGTTCTGTGGGGAAAAGCCAAATTGAATTTTGCCCTGGACAGCGAGCGCAGTTCCAGCTGGAGAGGGCAAATCTGAACTGCAGAATCTGCCCTCAATTCAGTGCTCTCAGAGAAAAGCACCTCAATTCTCCTTTTCTCATTTCCCAATCTGCAAAGAGGGAATAAATCCGCCCACTTCTGCTGGCAATCCTGGGGCTGCACCCTGGAGAGGGCTGCACGCCCCTGGAGTAAATGATACTGTTAGAGATGAAAGCATTTTGGGGTATTTTAGGAGTTCATTCTCAGAAATGTCAGTGATTTGTGAGTTTCTGGATTTGTGATGCAGCATTTCCTCGCTCCATCTGCGGGAGAGATGGAATTGCCAGGACAATCACAGCCACTCCTGCTCCCAGTACTCGAACAGGAGATTGGTTTTTGAAGAGAGAGGATGGTGGCAGGACAGACTCATTTTTAATGGCTCTTCAAGGGTTTTTCCCCCCCTTCATTAAAGCAGAAACTTAATGTCAAAGCAGACCTCCCAGCCCCTCTCCCCTCTCGAGGTAATTACATTTTAAACCCATGCCCTGAGCTATGTTTGTCTTTCCAACACACGGCAGGCGGTTTGGGGAGTTATTTAAAATAAAATGGGGTTTTTGCAGGAGCAGGGTGGCAGCAGGGACTTTGCCAGGGGGAGCTGGGACACCAGGGGAGGAGCAGAGGGGTCCCAGGGGACACAGCCCTGCCTCAGGAGCTGCTGAATCCCCAGCACAGCATCCCTGGGGTGCAACACCTGTAAAAGGGGATTTTAGCTCCCTGTAAATGATGCCTTGTGAGCAGCCTGATTTGAGAGCTGAGGGAATCAGTGCAAAAGCAGCCCAGACACCCACTCAGAAATGAATTTTTCCATAATTAGGCCACAAAGTGGGAAAGTCCTCTTAACACTGCATTACTGAGCACCTGAAAGGAGAGAATGAAAAGTCTCTCAAGGGGCCACCAGACCTGGAAAAGCAAATCACTGAGGCCAAAGAAAATGAGATTAAATTGAACCTCTGAAATGCAGTGTGTCTATTGACCTCCCTCATACCAAGTGCTTTCTTCAGGTTCCTGTTCTGAAAAAAGGGGGAAAAAAACTCTCCAGGAGAATGCAGGCTGCTGAGCAGATAGCTGGAGGCTGAGTTGGATTTGAATTTTGATCAAAGTTTCTCTCATTTGCCATGCTTTCCTGTGTCTGCACTCCCAATCTGCCTCTTCTGCTTAAAATAATGCTTCCCATGTAGGGAGCCATAGCTGCCACACATAACAAGGAAACCTGGGCTCCTGAAAATGTCTTCTGTGCTGTCTGGGGTTCTTCTCCAGAATCCAGGCTGCTGCAAAAGGAGCATCAGGAATCCTCTGGCTGCCCCTGCCCACGGGGGCTGCTCAGGGTGGGCACCCTGGCACTGCCCTCACCTCACCCCTCTGCCTGTCTGCACCCCCAGCTTCTCCACGAGCAAGAAAAATGCTAATTTCCCACAAATGTCACCATTTCCTCCCTCCCTGAGCTGGAATAACGTCACCTCCAGTCCTTTCCTTCTGTTTCTGTGGCACAAAAGAAGCAGGAACAGCAAACGAGGAGGGTGGCAGAGGAACCACCTGGGAAGGGCCCTCCCCAGCCCCCAGGGATTGGCATTTCTGCCGTGGCAAAGCTGCAGGTCCTTGATTGGCTTTGGGGGATTGTCCAGCATGGGCCAGGCTGGTGATGGAATTGTTTTATAATTGTTTTATAAAGCCCCTTCCTTGTGCCTTCCTGCTCCCTCCTCACACCTGACAGCACTGGGGAGACTTTGCCAATGCCAGGGCAATATTCAATATTCAGGATTCAATATTGAATATTAAATATTAAATAAACATCCAGTGGGGAGGAATGAGGGGCAGGATTGCCCAGCTTGGTGTTTTTTGGTGCTGTTTTTCCTGCCTTGCCAAGAGGTGCCAGAAAATCTTGGTGCCGACTGAGAAGCCGTTCCAGAGTGCCAGGATCAGTCTGGATCAGGGCGCCTGCACCCCCTGGAATGATCTGGGGCAGATTTGCCCACTCGGCTGGGTGAGGTATTGGCTCCCCACCCTCGGCTGCTCACGTCTCATTGCAGGGCAGAGCTGTGGCACCCAAAGCACAAAAATCACAGAATATTTCTACCTCCAAACCCTGCAAACCACTGCAGTATTTTAAAATATGGATTATCTCCAGCTCCTGCTCTTCTTGATGGTTCCACCTCATTTGTCTTGCTACTCTAATTTCCTTAAATGTGTGTTTTCTTTACAGGCTGCTAACTACAGACAACTGGCAGCGATCAGCTGCAGTTCCTGCAGTGCCATCGCACTTTGCTCACTGGGAATCCATTTCCAGGGGACGGTGAACCTCAATAAACCTGGGAATTGGATCATTCCATCGTGCTCAGGGACACGCAGGAGGCTGAGGGAGGGCTGTCCATGGGAAAGGCTCCTGGAATAACTTGGAGATGAAAATGCAGCTTGACCAAGCTTTGATTGTGCCAGCCCCTGCCCCTCCTGCAGCACGCAGCGTTCGAGGGCAGGGATTGGGGGTGACGTGGCAAGGTGGGTTCATGATTGAACTGATGATCCTACAGGTCATTTCCAGCCTTAGCTGTTCCACCACTCCATGATTTTGCTGTGGCCATTTTTGGCCACATTCTCTTCCCCAAGGAGTCACTGGGCTGACCCTGACACAGGGGACCTGCTCTGAGCACCAAGGGCTGCCTGGGCATGTGCATTTCTATTTTCCCATTTTTTAACATTATTTCTGAGATGTGACATCCTTAATGTAACTTCCATCTCAGAAACACTTTTCGCTGTAGAATTTGGCCTTCCAGCATCACCTGCTCTCCTTGACTGATCTGAGAGATTTTTCTTTGGAACAACTTCTCCCTTCATGGATTTGTTTTCTGGGGAAGGTCAGGGCACTACACTGCATTATCTCCTCCCCGAGTCCCCCATTCCTGCAGCAATCCCAGCACCTTTCCTGCCAGGCTCTGCCACTCCCAAACCCAGCTGAGACTTCCCGGTACTTTTAATTAATGTGATAACAAAAGGGAAAACACCCAAAGAGCGAACTCCCAAGTTGAAGACTTTATCTGCTCCTTGCAGCTGCGTCTTTCCCTCCTCCTTTTTCTCCCCTTTTTTTATTTTTTTTTGGGATCTGCGTTCCGGGCCCATCAATACTGTTTCTCATTAAATTAAATAGCTTATTGACTGGCGGGGGCGGCAGCCACGCGGCCGGCGGGGTCCGCGCCCGGCGCCTTCCCCGTGCCGGCAGCCACAGGTCAGCGCGCACTAAATCAGCCGGTAATGGAGCTGGAACTCGGGCAATCGCTGCCGTGTACCCTTTTTATTTGTTTTTAATTTGTATCAATGGCGGTTCTGTCACTTCCAATTTGCCTGACGGCCGCGGGTCGCGGAGCGGGGAAGCCCCGGATTCCTCCTCGCTGAGTGCCACCGCGGCCGAGGCTCCCCCAGCTCGGGGGCTTCAGGGCTCTTTCCTGCCCTCCTTCCCTTTCTGTCCCATCAGCAACACCCTCAGGATCTTTCTTCATGGAAAGGGCTCTCAGGACTTGGAAGGGTTTGTCCAGGGGAGTGCCCATCCCTGGAGGTGGCCACAGGACACGCAGAGCTCTGGGCTGGTGACAAAGTGGGGATTGGGCACAGCCTGGACTGGGTGGTCCTGGAGGGATTTTGCAGCCCCTGGTCTGTTCTCTCTGGAGAGCTGGGCCACCCCAGCTCTCCCCCAGCACAGCACAGAGTGCTCGGGGCCAGCGAGGCTGGGACAGCTCCAGCTCCGGCTGCAGATTGCTCCTGCCAGGGAATGTCCTGGGATATTCCCACGTGCACTGAAGGAGTTTACAGGGATTGAGGTGTTTGTCAGGGCCACAGCCAAGGAATGTCCTGGGATATTCCCACGTGCACTGAAGGAGTTTGCAGGGCTTGGGGTGTTTGTCAGAGCCAGGGCCAGGGAATGTCCTGGGATATTCCCATTTGCACTGAAGGAGTTTACAGGGATTGAGGTGTTTGTCAGAGCCAGGGCTAGGGAATGTCCTGGGATATTCCCATTTGCACTGAAGGAGTTTGCAGGGTTTGTCAGGGCCACAGCCAGGGAATGTCCTGGGATATTCCCATTTGCATTTAAAGGTTTGCAGGGATTGGGGTGTTTGTCAGAGCCCGGTTTCCCTGGGCCTGTGTGTGTTTCCCTGGCTGCACAAAGGGGCCGTGCAGAACACGTCTGTTTGCAGAGTCACACGCACACGTTTTCTCCTCCACAATATTTTGGGAAGCTCCACAGACGTGTTAGGAAAGCTGTCACTTGCACAAACTTCCCTGCAACCGGAGTGTGATTTTTTTTTTCTGAGCTATTAATGGAGGGCTAGAGTGGAACCAGCTTGGCAAAAAGGAACAAAAACAAACACCCGAGAACTCCAAAAATGAACCAAAGGAGCACCCAAGGGAGGGGCCCTGAGGGGTTAAAGCTCCACACAGGTGCTCACACTGCCCAGGTGAGCTGGGGCTTTGGCCAGGGGCTGCCATCACTCCTGGCCCGTCCTGCTCCCCACAGTCCCAGGGACAATAATGCCACCACCATGGAATGGTCTGTCTTGGCAAGGGAGGAAGATGCTGAAGGGCAGGAGGAGCAGGCATGGCACTGGGCAATCACTTTGTCTGTGCAAGGAGGAGATTTCAGCTGCTAATGAGGGTCTGGAGTGTGCCAGGAGCACTCCTGCCTAAAACTCGGGGTCTCCAAGGATTTGGGATCAGCACAGGCTGAGGCTGGGCTATTTAAATCCTCAAACATCTCTCAACCTGGGACTCTCAGAAGAGAAAAACCTTTGCTCATTCCCTGTTCTTGCTCTGCTTTGCCTGCACCAGCTGAGAGCTTGTTCATTGTGAGTTCTTCCAGATTTTTGGGTTTTTAATGCCAAACAGCAGCAAATTCCAGCTCTCTACTGACTCGGGAGGAAAATCTGCCTGCTGGACAGGCCCAGGGGGCAGCCCGGGCAGCAGCAGGGGGCTGGGCTGTGCCTCAGCTCAGCGCCACCCTGGGATGCTCTGTCCCCTCCCCTGGCCTTCCCTCGCAGAGAATAAACCCCAGATGGGGAATGACTGATGGAATATCCACGATAAACCATTCACAGCTCAGCCCCAGCCGTCAAACTGTCCCGAGGAAGAAGAGCATGAATAAAAACCATGATCCGCACACAAACAGAAAAGGGCTGAATTCTTCAAATAAATGGCTCCCAACAAATAATTTGACCGGCTCTCATGAGCAGCTTAGGCCCTCGAGCATGAAGATTATCAGCCCCATGTAATTTTCTCCTGGCTGATGTAGCTGCAAAGACCATTCATATTCATATAAATGTCTAATGTCTAATCCTCTAATCTAATCCTTTTTTTTTTTTTTTTCCCTGCTCATGCTAAAGCTTCCCAGCCCAGGCTCCAAAGCCCTCTGAGCAATGGAATTATTGATAAATTACTGCAGAGAGGAGGAGCACAGCACAGACTCCAAACCCACCGAGCTCTGCCTCCTCTGCTAGAGTTGGAATTTCTCTGTTGGGTGAGTTTGAAGGACAATTGCAGGTGTTTCCCCTCCCTGATACTTTCCACACCCTGGCCCCGTGCTGGAGTGAGGGGATTTCTCCTCCGCTGGGGCTTCCAGAGAGCTTGAGGGATGGTCTCACTTTATCACAAAGTCAGNGGACCTCAGAGCTCACCCGGTGCCACCCCTGCCACAGGCAGGGACATTTTCCACTGTGCCAAGGTGCTCCAGCCTGGCTTGGGCACTGCCAGGGGTGGCAGCAGGTTCAGAAGCAGTAAGAGCCCAGCCCTGGGAGCAGCCCCACATTTATTTATGGATGTTCCTTGTGCGCTCACTCGGGGGGAAAGATTTGTACCACGGGCAGGAATTGTAAATCCAGGCACAGTCTGTGGCCTCTGAGCGTTTCTGTAATAAAAATTATCATCCTGGAACTGGTTTTCATTTGGAATTAGGCTGAGGCTCATCAATGCATTATCTCACTTAGACCAACAAATAAGCATCAGACGGGAGCTCCTTTCAAATCACGGCGGGCTTGGACCAATTCTGAAATCCTGCCCTCGAGCAGCAGACTCAGTATCCCATTTATTGCTCCCCAAGGCCAGCCAGTTCTCCATTAACTTTTACCTCCAACTAATAGCACATTCATAAGCAATTTTGTGGGTGACTCTGAGACTTTCGGCTGCTCTGGGGTTTTTTTCCCCTTATAAATTATCTTTTTGCTTGATGATATGGAATTATTTAGATGACAACTGCCATTAAAAGAACCTGTGCTCTTACAGGCAAAGACATTTTTTCCCAGACAACCTCGCTGTAAAATTGTTCTCAATCTGCCGAACCCATGGAACAGAGTTTTGCCACGATTAAAAAGGGAGACTTTTCCATTTGAATATCGCCCCTTCTGATAGCTCAAACGCACATTTCCAAGTCAATAAGTTTTCAGCTTTGTTGTCAGATGAAGCTGGTTTTTATTCTAATTCTCCCCCTTGCTTTTCACAGATCCGGAATGTTTTGTAAGTAGAATTTATTTGTGAAATGTCGCTTTTCTGCCCCTGTTGTTGGACATTTAGTGCTGTCCAAGCCTGGCCACAGACAGAAGGACAATGGCTCTGCTCCTCCTGGAGCACAGAGCTTCCATCCCTCATGTCTAGCTCTGCATCTGGAGGCCTGTCTTGTGAGAACAAGAAGAAATAATTTACACAATTTTAGCACCCTGTAAATCCAGTGTTGCTGTAAGGAATATTTTGAGAAGTGGGGATGGGGTTGGCTGTGGCTTGCTGCACTCGCTGAGCCTTTGGCTGGTGGGATATCAAAAGGCCAGGATGAAATCTGGAGAAGGAAGGAGCCTGAAATGCAGGCAGCAGAAGGAAATGATTTAGCAGAGCAGTGCCCAGTTTGGCTTTGTAGAGGGAGAGTTATGGGCTGCAGTTATTGAGCTTTCTGTGTGGTGCTTGGCTTTTAAATGCAGATACTGGGAATCCATCACAGCGTTATTTGTTTGCTTGTTTCCCTCTCCCTGCATGTGAGAAGACATCGATAGAGTTTAACTGCAAAAATACATCCATCCACCCCCTGCACCTCCTCCACAGCCATCCACCCTCTGCACCTCCTTTATTAAGCTACAGCCTGGCAAGGAAAAATAATAAAAAAAAGCCATATACAGCCACTTGTGTTTTTAAGAAACAGCAAAACCAGGAGCTACAAAACCTTAACCTGATTTACATCCCTGGCAGAGCAGCACTCCCCGTTACAGCCACCTGGAAAGCAAGTTTATAAACCCACTGCCAGACCTTCCTCTGCAGCTGAGAGGGCCACGAGGGCTCCTATAAACAATATTTTATTGATTAGAATAGGCAGAAACTCCTGTTATTTACACCAGACTTTTCCACGGCGTTTATCGATGTTCCCGAGGCTCAGAGGAGGTGCAGAGAGAGCCCTGGAAGGTGGAACAGCCCGAGCTGCTGATGCTGGGCTGCTCCTGGAGAGCAGCCCTGGGGCAAACAGCCCTGAGGGGCCCCGAGCCCCCAAACCCTTCTCGGGGAGCTCCTGCCCATGGGTGGGTGGAGGAAAAGCTGCTGGAAATCTCTTTCTTCAGGAAATCCCGGGGGTAACTGAGCAGCCCCGGGGTCAGGACTGACCTGGGGAGTGTCAGAATCAGCACCAGGGACAGCGGAGCCCCCTGGGCAGAGCGAGGCTGCCCAGAGAAAACGGGGAAGGACACGCTGCTGCTGCAGATGGAGGTTCACAAAAACCCCATCACTGCCCCCTGGTCAGCCAGGGAAATCCTGGATCAGGAGAAAAGCCTCACCCCACAGAACAGGGCCGCGGGGACACAGTGAACCCCCAAAAATCTGCATCAGCTCTTTGGCCAAACCCTGAGAGCTGCAGGAGCCACCAGCTCCTCACCTCCTCCAGTGCCCCCAGCCTGGCGTGGTGCCACAGCACCCACCAACCCAGCAGCACCTGCAACTGCAGCCAAGATTTGTTTGAGGATTTTTAATTAATTGTAATTACTTTGGGGATTTTTTGGGAGCGGCAGTTTAACCTCTCTGGATCTCTGGTGGCTCTGCCGAGTTCCAGATCAGATCCCCAGAAGCCCCATGGTAACGAAATGGGTTTTGAAAGGAAGGGACAGAGGCAGAATCCAACAGCTCCAGCAGAACCCCGGGGAGCTGGGAGAGGATTCTGAGCTGGCACAGAGGTAAAATGAGACTCTGGGGGCTTGGATGGGTGATGGTACCTGTGCCCAGGGCCCTGCTTCCCCAGCCCAGGGGTTCTGGGCCTGCCAGGACCCTGCAGGCTCCTTCCACAGGGACAGGGAAGGTTCTCCCCATGCTGGGGAGGAGCAGCCCTGGGACCCCTCAGGGACACGGGGGTGACATTTCCATCCTGCCTCATCTCCGAGCATCTCTTGCTGATCCCCCAAAGCAGGGTCCTGCCTCCACCAACCCTGTCCAGCAGAGCTCTGCCATCCTCCAAGGCTTTTGCCAGGATTTCTCACCCTTCATTCTCCCGTGGCTGGTCCAGCCTCTCTCCCAGCTCCCCAAAGCTCCAGGATTATTTGTTCCTTTACTACAGATTTTACTCCTTTGCCTTTCTCTGATCTCACCCTCACATCTTCCTCTCAGCTTTCCAACAATTATTTATTTATTCACTGGAACCTGTTCCACCTGTGCCTTGATCAGCATCCAAAATCTCCTTCTGCACCAACGGGCACTTGCTGCATCCCATTCCCTGTGGAATTCTGCAGCACAGCCAGGGTGCAGACGTGCAGATGGTGGAGGGCACCGGTGCCACAGGAGTTTGCCTTCGGTCCCCTTTGTTTTTGTTGCCACCCTTTCCCCGGTGCCTGGCTCCAAACTCCCTCCCCGTGGCTCTGATCTCCTGCCCAGCAGCCCTGGGAAGGCTTCAAAGGATCCAAGGTTTGGGCAGAGCTCAGAAGGAAGGATGTGCCAGCTGTGGATGCTCTGCTGAGGCTCAGCTGAGCCCTGGCCCAAGGACAGCACATTTCCATTGGAGCTGGATGCATGTCCACGCTCAGAGCTGGAAATTCCTTCAAAATGAGAAATCCCTCGGTGGCCTTGCACCTCCTCTATGGCTGAGAGAGAAGCAGAAGAGAAGGACTTTCTCTGGGCACAGAAATGTGGGAAATTAGCAAAGAACTGCACACTGCACACACTTATCCCAAAAAATCCTGCCTGTAGCAGGAGCAGTGCTGTTCCCTCCTGCAGCAGGAACTTTGCAGTTTGTTCCCTCCTGCAGCAGGAACTTTGTTGTCCACAGGAATTTTGCAGTTCCCTCCTGCAGCAGGAACATTGTTGTTAACAGGAATTTTGCTGTCCACAGAAATTCTGCAGTACCCTCCTGCAGCAGAAACATTGTTGTTAGCAGAGATTCTGCTGTTATCAGGAATTTTGCAGTTCCCTCCTGCAGCAGGAATTTTGCTGTTCCCAAGGCCACCACTGCCCTGAAGGGTCCCATCTTCCAGAGGCTCCTTGGCACAGACCAGACCCCTCCTGACCTTCGCAGATGGAGCCTGAGGGGCAGCCAGGAGCCCCCAGCACTGCTTTGTCCCCCCTGAATGGAAGCTGGGGTGGCTTTGGGGCTCTGTGACCAGCCCAGGGCAGGGCCAGGGAGAGGCAGCAGTGCCAGCACTGCAGGAGCTGGGGGAGGTGACAGGGACAGAAGGACTGGGACTGTCCCCAGCCCGCAGCCACTGCAGGGACGTGCATAATTCACAGCCATGCACTGCACATGTCTTTGCCATGAAAGTTTAAACAGGCAGGTTATTCCTGTTGACCATTAAAAGGTGATATTTTTTTTTCCCCCCGTGTCACAAGGACTGTTGACATTCCCAGATCCTGGGGGATGTCCTGACACCCTCAGAGCCCCACTGTGCACAGATGTGGGGGGACACCCAGGGCCCTGAGCCAACAAACAGGACACCTCAAAAAAAATATATATAAATCGACTTTTTTAACTATCAACAAAATGTGGTATGTCCTTAGTGCCCTGTTAAAAACCCCCAGCCCGATTTGATGCATTTTGACCCAATGTTTTATCACTAACCAGGTGAGGAAGGGTTTTCCTGCTGGGGTTTGGTGGAGGTTGAATTATTTGATGATTGTCACCCTGCTGCTGTGCTGTTCCTCCTGCTGGAGCTTTCCCTGGGCAAACGCTGAGCTCGGGTGCAGAACAGCCCTGGGGAGAGATCTGGGGGCTTCTGTCTGCTCAGGACTTCATTCCAGCACCATTTGGAGCCTGGAGCCATGGAAAGGTGACGCTTGGAGCTGTCACAGGGAGCAGCAGTTAATGCTCAGATAGGGAGGCTGATTTTTCTTCTCTCTGCAGCCTGTAAGAAAATTAAATTCATGCCCAATGGGCCTAAACATTCTTGGTAGCATTGAAGTGCAAAATTGAGCTAATACCTTTCTGATGTTTAAACAAGTACTCATGATATTTTTATGCCCATCAAGAAGCAGCTCTAAAGCTTTTGGAGCTGCCATTGCAAACCAAAAGGGAGGAGAGGAAAAAAGGGAAGGGGAAAATCTATTTATGGGTCATGGGGAGTACTCTGGATAACAGAGACGGGGTGGAATGCCAGAATGAGTCTCACAGCTTCTTCCTCTGCTGCAGAATCCCCCTGTGGGACACACGAGGGTGGGAGCTGCTGGCTCTGCTGGGGGTTCTCTCCTCCCTACTGAAGCAAATAATCCCTTTGTGAAAATGCAACAATTTCCCGCAGTTCTGACCCAATATTCCTCCAGATCTTCATCTTCAGGGTGAAATCGTTCCCTGGGAGGGAACCCTGGCAGAGGAGCTGCGGCTGCCCCAGCCCTGGGAGTGTCCCAGGCCAAGCTGAGTTAATTAATAAGCAAACAATGATCATTAAAACAGTGGGCACCACCCAGGGAGGGAGGTCAGGAAGGTTTTAGCTCCATCCCACCTCAGCCCGTTGGAGCACATATGGGCAGAGGGATTGTTCCCCTCGCTGCCGTTTGCAGGGAGGGAAGTGGGAGCAGATGGGAGCCGGGCACTGCCGGCTCCAGCAGATAAAAGACAATTACAGGCAGAAAATGGAGCTGCTGATGGCAGGCAGCTTCCACTTGGGATGTTCGGCTCGGCTCCTGGGATAAAAAGTGTTTAAAAAAGGAGGGTTGGGAGCTGCCCTCCTGGCAGCAGCCGTCTCGTGTGCAGACCTGCTGATGCAGGCGCCGTGCAGCTCCTCGCAGACGCGCGGAGAGAAGCGTTTGAAGGCTCAATTTGAGCCATTTGTTTCTCATTTTTGAGCTCTCATTAAAATAATCTGCCCTGATTGTCTGTGGGAGCTATTTTTTGCTCCTCTAAACGGTTGCAGAAGACAGCAGAGATGAGGAAAAGAGGATGAACCCTGTGAGGCTGTGACTCAGCAGATCCAGGCTCCCGCTCCTGGCTGGGATGTGGCAGGGACAGGGAGCAAACCCAGCCCTGCCCTGTCTGAGCCAGAGCTTTGAGGGATTTGACCTTCCCCAATGTGGGATATGGACCATCCTGCAAGAGGAAGCTCTCTGGAAGGTTTTCTGTCCCCTCCAGGGCCTGTCCTGCCACACCACTAATCTGAGATACAAGGCCCTTCCTTCCCATGCCACGATTTTATTCCTCAGAGCCCCAGGCTGGAGAGTGCTGCCAGCACAACCAAGCCAGGAAAAGGTGTTTGGAAGGAATTTTTAGAACCTAAGCAGTTCTTTTCTATTCCAGCCACAAGCAACCTCAAAACCAGCAGGGATTATGAGGAATGTTAACTCCATTCCTGCCCTGTGACTGCCCCATCCCCACCATCTCTGGGTATCCTGGTGCTCCTACAAGAATAATTTTGATTCCTGTGGATCACCATCCCCTCTGGCCTTGGAGCTCCTGACTCAAAGCCAGCCTGAAGCTGAATTTGGCTGAGCATCCCCCCAGGCACTGCCAGGGGTGCAGGACTCTGCCACAGCCGAGGAATTCCTGCACACCTGGGGACAAAGCCTGACCCCGCCTGTGGGTGCTGAGCTCTGAGCCCTCCCCAGACAATTCCTGCAGGAAAAGCCCAGGAGGGACTGGGATATCCCAGTTACACCTCTGGGATTCCCAAGTAATCGCCCCAAGCTGGGTCATTGGATGACAAAATGTCCAACAGCTTCTCCCATTAATTAAAACTCGGGGGCCAGCACCTTTCACTCCTTCAGCACAAAGGATTTCCAGTTCTTACTCTATTTCTTCTCCTCCTTTCTCCATAAACTCACAGAAAACGCCTTTTGTTTCAGTGCCAGGCTACAGAGGGGCTGTTTGTTCTCTGGCCATTTAAATGTCCCTATCACTGACATTTTTAAAGCTATGAGAAAGGATTTTAATTGGCTGAAATGCTGATTGCCATAACAACTGGCTAATGAACCATCTGTTAGCATATGTAATATTTATTTATACATTTCAGAAAGGCAGCTCAAGGTCTGGACGGGCTCTGTTGCAAGGGCAGGGGCAGCCCGGTGCCGGTGCAGATGGGCAGGGGGGCACAGGGGGAGGGTTCTGGGCTGCAGAGTCCCCGGGGACACCCCCGAGCCCGGCTCGGGGCTGGGAGCTGGACCCTGGGCAGCCCGGGGTGGAGGAGCGCAGGGCACCCTGCTCCATCCCACCGGGAAAGGCAGGGCTGGAAATCCGGGAAAAGATGGATTTGGGACCAGCACTCAGGACAGGTGAGGGTGGAAAAGGTCACTGACCCCTGGCCGAACACAGCAAACCATGAAGGCTCTGCTTTCCTGCCCCGCTCCCTGTCCGAATTCCCGGAGCTCGGGGCAGAGCTTTTCCCTGGATCTGCTCCTCGCGGGCAGTTCCAGCAGCGGCAGCTCCGGCTCCCTCTGCCAGCCAAGCCCAGGGGGGCTCCGGGGCTGCCCCGACCCCAAAAGCGCCTCCGGAGGGGCAGAGGAGCCCCCGGGCCGCTCCCATCGCGGCGGGGATGCTGCAGGGTGGAACCCAGATGCATTTTCCGATGCATTTTCCAGTGCATTTTCCGGTGCCTTTTCCGGTGCATTTTCAGATGCATTTCCCGATGTATTTTTAGCCGGTTGGTGAGGAGCGGGGAAGAAGGGAGCGGAGAAAGCCCCGCTCGCACAAGTCACATGCATATGCAAGAGGCTCCTAATTGCCCCTCTTTAGAAACCAATCATTGGGGATTTCACAAGCCACATTATAGAACCTGACATGCTTATTTTTCCTTTTATTATGTTTGTAAGCAGTGATCCTATTGAAAAGAAAATCAAACCCTATTTTTGCCAGTCACAACCATCTCCTTTTCTCTTTCAGCCGGCTTTATTTTATTTTATTTTCCTTTCTTTCCATCAGTTGAATAGAGCAGCATTTTCATGTGTATTAATTGCCCTGTAAAATGCCCTCGAAGTCATTAGAATTCCCCATTCAAAACTATTATCTGTGCCATTATGTCTTTGCATTATATTTATTTAAATGTGGCTCTTCTGAATTAGCTTATTTTTAACAGCTAGCCATGCCTGAAATATTGTTCCGGGCCAAGCTGTTCTCAAATCTTTATTTTTTTTTAAATGATAACTTCATAGAAACTCTTAGTGCTTTATCCCAAGTGGAATCACAGTTTTAGGCGTTTAACCCGCCTTCCTTTTATTTTCTCTACTTTCAGAGGGATTGCAGAATTTTTCCTGCGGGCCCCCAAGAGTTTCTCACCCCAGAACTGGCAGCTGTGGTTCGTGGCTCTGGAATGGAGTTAAACCCGGTGATTGCGGAGTTGGTCGAGAGAAAAATGCACCAAAATTCCCCGAATGTTCTAATTCCCCCGAATATTCACCTATGGGTCTCCCACCCGTCCTGCCGGTGGATTTTGGCAGCACCGTGGGAGCAGCCGGAATTTTGGAAGCGCTGCCTGGTGAGGAGCTGAGGGCAGCACTCCCTGCCGCAGGAGCTGCTTTGTGGAAGCGTTTCCTGCTTGCCGGGAGTGCGGATTTGGTTTCCTGACCCATGTCCCCGGCTCTGAGCAGGATTCCCGGCGCTCCTGCGCCTTCCCACCCCGGATCCCCGAGCGGGGCTCCGGCCCTGTGCAAAGGAGATCGCTGGGCCCCGGCAGGGCCCCTCCACCCCTGCTCCGGCACGGCGATCCCTGAGGAAGGAGCGGTGCCCTCCCCCTGCTCCGGGCATCATTTTCATATTTTAATGAGAGCAGCCGCTCGGCGTCTGCCTTCATTAACCCCGCCGCAATTAGCGGCCGCGGCCAGGCTGCGCCGGGCCCTTTGTGCTGCCGGTTCGAGACCCACCAGGAGCCCGTGCCAGGTCCCGGCTGATGGCCCCGGGCACGCACAGGGTGTGCCAGGCTGTCACCGCCGCAGGGACCGGCCCTGCCCGCTCCCGGGTACCCCGAGGATGCTCCCGGGAATGTTCTCCCGCCCTCGCTCCCTGCCCGCTCTCCTTGCCGGGCATTCGGGATCAAGGTTTTAACATCCTCAGGTCCTTGGCGCAGGGAGGGGACAGCCAGAGGTGTTTGGGACAGTCTGGAATTGTTCCCTGCCTCCCTGAGGACCCCTCGGTGTGGGCAGGCAGGGAAACGCTCCCCGGCCTCGGCAGCTGGGCTTATCCCTCTAAAAACCAGGCTCAGTCCAATCCACACAAATCCTTGGTGGGATTTGGGATAGAGCACTTCCCCTGCCCAGCTGCGAATCCATAAAACCCCAGAGCAGCTGGAAGAAAACCCTCACAAGCTCTGGCACACGAGGCACTCGGCATTTTTCCCCTTTTCCTGCCCCCCGAGCTTGGAGCAGAGGGATTTTTCCTGCAGGGATCCGAGGGGAGCAGAGCCCCAGGGCCGGGCAGGAGCCCCTTTCCCCTGCAGGTCCATCCCTGACCACCAGCACAGCCCGTTGTTGTTCCCAGCGAGCATCAGCAGAATCTCCCCATTTTAATCCCATCCCTCATAAGATTCTTTTGAATATTTCAGAGCGAGAGCCCAGATCCTATCTGCTGTCATATCCTCCTTCATTTCCCCTCCGGGGCTGGGATAACAGTGACCCACCCGGGCTGGTGCAGGTCTATAGAGATGGACAGATACTCCCGACACTGCCAGGAGCTCCTACTCTGCCACCCAGCCAGAATTCCCTGCAATTTTCCTCTTTATCACACCGGGATCGCTTTTTTACACCACGGAATGCCTTCATTATGGGGGCAGAGCACAGCACGTGGGGTTTAACCCTTGGGATAACCACAGCTCCTGGCTTGGGTGCACCCAGGAGTGACCCAGACCAAGCTTCCAGCTGCCATGGAAGGATCCAAGCTCATCTCTGGGGGAGATCAGCTCCCACCCAGACCCACCAGGGTTCCCACCATCACCAAATGCCGAGGTTTTTGCCACTAGATGGAGTTTGGACAGCCTGGAGCTGACTCCCCCATTCCCAGCCCGTATTCCAGCAGCACGGGGGGTCAGGGTTTGGGGTCTGGGCTGTGGGGCACGGGCAGGGGTGGGGGGCAGCCAGCTGGGAGCCCCAGGTTTGGTGTCTGGCCGAGCACAGCTGGAAAGCCACGCAGTGAATGCCACCCCCAGCTGGGGCTGGGCCCTTTCCAGGGGCCACTCAGGGGTCCTTGGCTTGGGGACAGGGCCACAGGCACAGGAGGAGGGATCTGCCACTGCCTGGGGCTGGGGCAGGAGCAGGGACAGCTCCAGGGGTGTCCCCAGCCTCCCCTGCCCCAACCTGGCCACCCCGGCCCAGCAGCTGCCTCAGGAGTTCCATAAAATAATAAATATCAATCACATTGGGCAGGATATTGATCTGCAGATTTCACTGACATTTACAAATAAATGATGTATTGCAGTTTTCATTTTGCTGGCTGGGCTGACCCTAATGGCCTTTACATAATTTACTTTTGATTAAAGAAGTGCTTTGACGCAGAGAACCAAAAAAAATAAATCGATACAATTATGAGATCAGCTTTAAAACAATGTGCTGTGGCAGGGGGGGAAAGGCAGATCCTTTGAAGATGCTCACGTGGAATTGTGATGTCTGAAGACATCTCAGAGATCAACAGATTTTCTCCTTGTGGGGAGCTGGGAATGGGCTGAGGCCACATCAGGAGCTGCAGATTGATTTAATTGGAGGCCCGGCTCTGGCAGCAGGGTCAGGAATGATCCCTCCAGCAGGTCTGGGGCGGTGCTGGAAATTCACACCTGGCACCAGAATGCAGAGGAGGAGCCGCTCCAGTGCCCCCTTCCCTGAGTATTTCCATCTTCAGCGGGGTTTGTGATGCACACAATGCCCACTGCAGCTACTGGGAAACCAACTTCGTTAGAAAATCAGGGGCTGGCATGAGCTAATGCGGTGCCATATGTTCATTAAAACACCACAACGTGCAAAATAATGGTGACAGTAGGTTAAAGTCATGTTCTGGTGAACAATATCCAAAAATATGATTTTTTGGCAACTGAACTGCGAGCATTATACATAATTAATGAGTGTTCTTGCACTTACTATGCCCTTGCATATAGGGAATAACCACAACCTGTTTGTGTTTGGGAGGCATGAAAAACCCCCACATTCACTTCTTTTCCTCCTCTCCCTGCTCAGCAGTGCCACACGACTCCAACTTATTTTGCCTTCTAAGAAAAAGTGGGGAGGAAAACGTGGGGGTTTTTGGAGCCCCTGAGACAGCGCCAGGCTGATCATGGATATTCGGGAATTCGTGTGTGCTGCCGGCCCCGTTTTCCTTCCCCTGGGAGCTGCGGTAATGATGGGAGGGAAAAAAGGGACAAAAAGAAGGGCAGGTGACACCGTGGCTGTGGCAGCCTGCTCGGGAGAGGCCGGTGCTGCTCCTCCTGCTCTTTTGGCATTGTTCAGAGAATTCCTGAGGAATTCCAGAGAGGGAAAAGCCTCGGGGTGTGACAGAGCCAAAGCTCTCAGGAATCGCTTTTGCCATCGGTGGGCACTGGATGGAGTTTTGGGAAGTGGGGGGAGGTTGAGGGAATTCCCATCCCTGGGGTGCCCAGCCCTGGTCCTGCCCCTGCCCGGCCCCACAATCCTGCCCTGCTCCCCACACAGGGAATTCCCGGGGTGAGGGAGGGAGAGGAGCAGCCTTGGTTTGTCACCCAGGGCATCCCCTCAGCCCCACGGCTCCTCCATCCCCTGGTTTCTGCTCTCCCAGGAATCAGCATCCTGCAAATCCTTCAGGGATGGGAGGAAAGGCAGAGCTGTTTGTGTTCTCTCAGGGATGGGAGGAAAGGTAGAGCTGTTTGTGTTCTCATTTCCCTCACCACAAGTCACGATTGCAAAAAAAAAAAAAAAAAAACAAAGACAAAACAAAAGTCCCAGAACTACATCCATAAAATCAAATAAATACAAATGCAATGACTGATCTGAAGGAAAACAATCAGCTGCGAGCCAGTTTATTCAATCTGCCTAATGTGAGGAGGTTGCAAACATCCCACTGTTTACTCTGACTTTTTTTTTTTTCCTTTTGGCAGCAATAAAAACAAATAAAGCAGAACTGCTTGCTATTCAATCTGAGGTCTGACTATACCCCGAGAATCAAAGCCAGCAGCAGAGGGACAGAAGGCATTTGGACATTTCCTTTTTTACAAGGAGTCCTGCAAAATTCCCTCTTTGCAAACTGCATTTGGGATTTTTTCCTCCCCCTGAGATTCCCTCAGAGCTGCTGCAGAACCCGGCCCCCGCTGGCTGCATCCCCCTGGCAGGGATTTTGGGGAGGCAGAAGGACCTCAGGACAGCACCCGGATTTTCCAGGATGGATTTGTGGCTCCAAATGCCTCCCTGGCACCGTTGAGCTCAGAGATGCTCACTCCTCATCCCCGAGGGGTTGGAATACTGAAACACAGTCACTTGTCAGGAGACAACAACAATAAAAGGAGAATGAACACTCCCTAAGTGCTTTCTAAAACAAAAAATTTGCTATGCAGCCCGTGTACCCACGCAACCGCGGAGCTCTCTGGCTCTGAGCTGGAACAGATGGAATTTTCCCCCCTGTCTCTCTTTGGAGATGAGGTGAACGGATTCCTCCAGGGAAGAGCAGACAGAGCTGCTGAGTTGGCACGGCTTGTGCCAAGCAGCTGGTTCCTGATGAAATGATGGGTCTGGGTAGGCATGGCCTGGCTGTCAGAGCCTCTCCAGAGGAGTGGAGCAGCTCCTGGGCACATTCCTGAAAGAACAGGCAGTGGGGAAACAGCCCTGCAAGGAGCTACCAGAAAACGGTGCAGATTTGCTGTTTATTTATTAAAGTGGCTTCTTTCCTTTGGACCTTTCTGTGCTGCAGCTCATAAATTCCACCTGAGCTCTGGGTTCCAGGGACAGCCTGAGCAGAGACGGGGAGGAGAACCTGCAGCCTTCACCAGGAACCAGGGAAAAGGAAAAAAACTGCTGACAGCACAGCTCTGCTCCTAAACAAGTTTGTTCTAGAAGGTCTCAAAGCTCTGTTTGAATATTAAAATCAATCTGTACTCACACAACCTTTACTTGAAATAAACCCTTAATTTTAACGAGGTTAAAATTAAGGATGAGACAGAAAAGAGGTTGGAGCAATGTGGGATGGTGCAAGGTGTCCCTGCCCGTGGCAGAGGTGGGATCAGTTGGGGTTTAGGGTCCTTCCCAAGCCAAACCATGCCAGAATTCTGGGAGAGGTGAATCCCAGAGCTTCCCTTGCACAGCTCTGCCCCTGAGCTCACAACTGGCACCATTCCAGCAGCACGAGACTCTGCACCAGCACACACCTGAGCAGTGCCCAGCCAGCACAGGGGGACCTTGGAACAGCCCCGGGGCACAGCCGGGCAAACACCTCGGTGAGAATTCAGCGGCGGGACTCTGCAGTAACGCCGTGAGCAGGAGGGAAACCCAGAGCAGCCTCCAAACGAAACCCAGCTGGCTCTGGCTCCCAGTTCATGCTCAGCTGCAGGTATTGACCCCTGCTCCCAGAGCAGAGCATTTCCAGCTCATTCTGCAGCACAGAGGGCTCTGCCAGCCCTCCCCAGGGGCTGTTGGCAGTCTGCAATGCCAGGGGCTCTGCCCTCCATTCTTTTCCCAATCACAACACGACAAAGGCCTTTGGATTTCTGAAATGTCACCGTGCCTGCCCGGAGCCCTGCTGCACACACGGTAATTTTCCCTCCCTGTCACCCCTGCTGCCTCCGGCTTGGTTAAGATGAAATGTTTGTGCCCAGCCTGCCCAGCTGTGTCCCAGGAAATGGTTCTGAATCCCAGCTGCTCAGGGGACACCCGGGGACAGGCCAGGGGTCACTTGGCTCCTGCCCAGTCCCTGCTGAGCCCTGGCATCTGATCCCAACCCTAAGTTAATCAGGCTGCTGGGAAGCCCCCATTTGAAAGGGAGGAGAGCTTATCTTTCATTTCCTACGATCAGTTTTGCAGCGTGTTGATGTATTTATAGTTTTAATACACACCCATAAATGCCCCCTAAGCAGGGAATATTGCACCTCTCGATTACTGTTATTGCTTTATTGCTCCTGGGAGCCATAAATTAACAGCTTCCCCCAGCAATGCTCACAGGGCACAGCATCACATTACAATGTACATACACAGGAGCCTATTAAGGCATTGCCATTCCATAAAAGTCTTTATAGTTTTTAAGTGTACACCTATAAGTGTTTCAATTAAAGAACTACATGCTCGCCTGGTAATTGCCCTCCCATTTGTGATAGGGCTCCGCGGCAGAAAGAGGAAGAAGCAAGACTAAAAGGTGGAAAATTGGAATATAAAACACCAAATATGAAGCTGCCATGAAAAGAAAACCACAGGTTTAAATTATGCTTATTAGAGTGGTTTGCATGGTTTAACTCTTGCTGCCAGGAATCTGCTGTTTGTTCCTCACGGAGGAAATTCTCCTCTCTCCCTGCCCCGAGCTCGGCGCTGGGGGAACGCGGCTTTGGTTCCCTGGAATCACCTGGAGGGACCACAGAGGCGCTCCCAGAGTGGCCAGGAGAGCCAGCCCAGCCCAGACCTGTCGGAAGGATGACATCTTGTGGTAGGACGGCTCCGAGGAGCAGGCACCCGTCAAATCTGCACATCAAATGTGCGAATGAAAGCAGCAGCCAGCACCCTGCGAGGAGCAGGGCATCCCTGCAGCCCTCGGAGCTGCAGAGGGAGAGGGGAGCTTGGCTCAGCTCTGCTCTGGCGGCTTCAAAGCGCGGGGAAGGAAATTCTCAGGTGTGCCTTGGGAATTGCCTCACCTGGCCCTTTAAACCAGAGGCTCAGGTGAGCTCTGCTGCGTTTTTGGGGGGGTCATATCCTCAGAACTGAGGCTGGAGTTGCTCTTTGGGTTTCATTTCAGCCAGAACTGTGGGTTTGGGGTTTTCCACCCCACTCTGTGACCCAGAGTCTCTAAAGAGGGCACCAAGATGAACTTGGAAGGTTCTGGAGAATTAATAAGGAAATTCATCACAGAATCACTCTTGAAAACGGTCTCAGCTCCTTGGAAAACATCATTTTACTGCTAAGTTTGGAAGAAAATTGTTTATCTTGACATAAGCCTGGCATCAGAACCAAAATTGGGCTTTTCCCACCCTATGGTGAGTCCCTGGCCCCAGGGGCAGGTCCTGCAGCACTCCCAGGTGTAATTCCCCAGGAACCAGAGCGGGATGGAAGGGAGAAGTGGGCACCCCTTGATAAGCAGCAGACATTAATTAGTGCTGCGTTCCAATGGAATTCAGCTGGAATAATGTATGGAGGCCACAGGAACAGAAAAGGGAAATTCATCATGGTTAATGTTATTACACTGAGTGTCAGAGGAAGCAGCGATGATTTGCCACTTACTGTGGGATGGAATGTAATCTAAATGCAATTGTGGCTGGATTGCCTGGAACATCCACGTTGAGGGGAACTGGCAGGAGATCCAGGATCCACTCCTCTTCCACGGCTGCTTCGTGGGACCCTGAACTTGTGAGTCCAACTTGGGAGCGATGCCCCTGTTTGCCAAGGCGTGAGCAAGACAGATTTTAAAATCAAATATTCNCCTGAACTTGTGAGTCCAACTTGGGAACGATGCCCCGCTTGCCAAGGCGTGAGCAAGACATTTTAAAATCAAATATTTTGTATTTATCCTCCCTTTCTAAGGCTGTAACACCTGGGTACGTTTGGATTTAACAGGGCAGGTTCTGGCACCCTTTTGGGGTGACTCTGAAAAAGCAAATCAGCTCTTGGTGGCTTTTTCTCCTCCCCATCAGACATTTGTGTCTCATCCTCCTTCCTGGCAATCCCCTTCACCTAGAGGCATTCAAACCTTTTCCAGGGGAGCTTCAGGTGCCCACTTTGTAAAATCTCCCTGCAGCTGGGAGCTCTGGTTGGGTTTGGTTTTCACTGATGGGCCCTGAGAGGCAGAGCAGGAATGCTGCTCCGAGGGAATCATTTATCCTCTAGAATAAAAGCTTTTCCTTTCAGAAATAACAACACTGCCAGATCGGTCCTGATATTTCTTCACCAGAAAAAAAGACCACCTCTTTGAGAGTTTAGTATTTGTCTGGATGGTTTAAAGCATTCCAGGGCAAAACCCATCCACCAATGTTGTGTCTGCAAGGCATCAGCACATCCCCAGCACAGGGAAAGGCTTTTGCAGGGAATTGTGCAGGATTTCTCTTGTTCTTGCTCCCAGTGCTGGGTTCCAGTGAGGACTCTTTGGGAACAAAAGCCAAAGGCTGCTGTAAAATCTCCCTCCTCTTCCCTGCTCTGTGATAGCAGAACTTCCAGGAGCCTGCTGGAACATTATCCTAACGCAGTGGAAGCCATCATCACACATTCCCTTTTGAAATAAAAAAAAACATATCTACAGAGATTTATTTTCCTTTAAATATCTATAAATCAGCATTCATTGAAGCACTGTAAATTCTAATTCTTTAAAGGAAATAGTGTCTAACATTTGCAGCTGATTCCATTCGAGTCCCACACAGCTGCTCCAGGGCTGCTTTGTCATTGAAATAAAAACTCAGAGGTTTCCATTAGCTTTAGGTCTATGAAAAGAAATACACTTATGTATCTTTTAGAAGATTCTAAATAGTTATTATTTATTTATGCAGCCCTGGAAGCTTGCTAGGCATTTCACAGGCACGCAAGGAGAGCTCAGACTAAACCACAAACAAATAAATCCAGCGGAGAAGAGAAGGAGAAACAAAATTTCTCCTCTCAGTGTTGTCAGTCAGTGACACAGTGCCCTGCCTGTGCCACTTCTCCCCAGGTTTGCTCTGATGCTTTGTCTTTTCCAGCAGCATTTAGAGCAAGGCAGGGCCACCTCAGGGAGGAGAGGGGTTTGTGCAGGAAGAGCAAAGGTGAAGCTCAGGGGAGGTCAATAATCAGAAAATCGGGTGGGAGGGACTTGAAGCCCCTGCAGTGCCTTGGCAGGGCCACCTCTCACTGTCCCAGGCTGGCCTTGCTGTGCCAGACCTTCCCTGTGCTCAGGACACTCCACCTCTGCCAGAATGCAAATGAAGAACCCTGATTTTTCAGGATTTCTCACTCCCTTCCCCATTTACCAGCTCCAGGTCTCTTCCCCAACAAATGCAAAACAAAACTCTGGACAGAATTCTTTCCTTTCCCTTTGAAGGAGCTAACGAGAGCCAGAGTGACATTTATGGATAATTAAAGGCAACTCTGATGAGCCCAATAGTTGCAATTTCTCTTTTCAATAAAGAGCTTTTTTAATCCAGGTCATCTTTGGTCACCAGCTTTAGAGCTGTGACAATTTCTCCAGGAACACTGTCAGAGGTTGTAAACTTTAATGACCTTTTACTTCCCGGGGCCTTGTCTTTCCCTGGCTGTAATTAAGCAGGGGTGTGTGTGTCTATACATTTAAAGGATAAAAAGGATTCATATTACAATAAAAATCATCCCCGTGCTCACCAGCACAAACTTCCCCAGCCCAGGCTCAGCTGTGGCCAACAATCCAAGAGGAGTCATTACTGTAACTAAATTAGACCGTTTGTTTTCTTTCCCTCAAATCGAATTGTGGAGGAGCTGCTTTATTGCAAAACAGACATTAAAATTCCAGCTAGACCTCCGAGAGAAAGTAATTTCTATTTTATCAGCACTGTAAAGCTGTCTTTATGTTCTGAAGCAGGAAATATTGCAGGGATATTTATAACTCCAGCACCAAAGCCAGTTTGAATAGAAATGTTACTGCGGTCGGCAGAGCTGTCACATCGCTCAGTGGAGCAGGGAATTTTAGTGAATTTGTGAATTACCCTTTCAGTCTTGACAAGTCTTTCAGTGAGCCTGGTGTGTGTCTGGAGCTGCTTTGTGCTTTCGGGATAATGATTAAAGACTCGGCTTGCTTTAGGAGGAGATTTCCTGGTATCTCCTGGATAATCTGTCCCCACCTCCGGGGAACCCCGGGCCTCCCAAACTTTGCTTGGCTGGGCTCCCCCTGCCCCTCCTCACCCAGCAGCTCCTGCACCAGCTGCATTCTCAGCTGCAGGGGCCTGCACTGCTCCAGAATGCAGATTCTGCACTGCTGGCCGGCTTTTCCAAAGGATTAGCAACTTTTTTCCTTCTGTGGCTTGTGTGGTGCAGGAGGAATTCTGCTCTGTGCCCCTCAGTCCTCAGCAGAAGGTCCATGCTGTGATTTACCAGCTGAACAAACTGAGCCATGGAGGGAACAGAACCATTTGTCTTTGCAAACTTCCTGGCTTGGTGGCAGAGGCTGGAGAGTGCCTTGGATTCTCCACGTGCCCGTGGCCTTCGTGATGAACCAGGATTGCAAATGGGAGAAAATCTAAACTGAATCCTTTCTGTCCCAATTAAAGGCACCCAGCGTCACCCACGGGCTCGTGGGTTGCTGCAGGGAGTCACGGCAAACAGAACTCAGCCCAACAAACACTCCCAGGGTGCTGGGGACAAACTCATCTTCCTTGTGCTGCTGACACAGAGCCAGAGCCCCTGCACTGCCAGGCTGAGCCCCAGGGCTGCTCTCGTGGCTCTCCCTCGTTCCTGAGCAGATTTTGCCACGAGCAGCAGAGCCCTGGCAGGTCTGAGGAGCTGCTGCTCCTGCCTGCCCTGCTCAAGCCAGGCTGGCAGAGCCCAGCCAGACCCGGGGCTGCCTCCAAACCTCACACCTGACTTTGCCAGGGGAAGATTGAAGAGCAGGGAGCAGGACAAACCCCTCAGGATCACAGGGAAGTGTGGTTGGAGTGCCAGCAAGTGAAACAGATCCTGAGTCCTCCCAGGGCAGCAGCTCCAGCAGTAAATGTTATTGCTGATGGGTTTCCACTTCACTCCGAGCTTGATCTTTTGCCTGATTTGATTTTTGTTTCAACTTGCCATTTCCCTCCTTTCACCTTTTATTCTCTTGCTTCTTTTTCATCATCACTCTCCTCCATAAATCTGTTTTCCTACCTCTCTTCTGGCAGGGCTTCACTTCAACCCTAAAATTCACCTGCACTTTCCAAATCCATCTAAATCTTAGTCCCACCAAAATCACCTGTGAGCCACCCTCCCTGTCCTCCTCTCCCAAATGTTTGGGTAGTTTTGGGGTTTTCTGCCTCCTAATCCTTTTCCTGTTATCCCTTTATGTCACGTTAAATTGCTGATTAACATCCCAGACCTGATCCATCTCTCCCTGGAGCCTCTGAGGATGCCCAGTGCCGTTTCCAGGTGCAGAACAAGGAGCAGGTTTGTACCTGGGGGTGACAGAGCCTGGCTGAGGATCAGGCCGGGGGTCCCTGCATGGTTAATGCAATCATCCTGCTGGGAATAAAAGCAGGAGCCTCCTGCACTGGATGTGCTCCCCAAGGGTGCTGATAATCATCAGTTGTTTGAAAGGAATTAGCTGCCTTTTCATTCTCTGCCTCTTTCTATCTCCACTCCGTGAATTTTCTCTTGTGTTTAGCAGAGCCATTTATAAAATCCAGATTCCTATTGATTCCCAAGGAGAAAGAACATTAATGTACTCCTGTGTCTGTCCCTGTTCTCCCCCACATGGCAAGGAAGGATTTATATGATTTTCTGGGTGTGCTGCTGCCCTGCAATCCAGTCAACAATCAAGTCACACTAAATTAAACACAGATATATTTCTTCTCCTGGCCTACTCGAGGATGCTCTGCCAGGCTGCCCCTGGGGAAGGCACATCCCTCCCTTAGGTCAGGAAAAGCCAAATTCATTTGGACCAGAAGTGAATTGGTGCCCAGAGAACACCTGAGCAGCTGGAGACCATTTCCCAGTGAGTTTTGTGCTGCTCAGGGTGCTGGGGACGGGACCTTCTGTGCCTGAACACATCCAGGAATGCCCAGATACACAAATCATGGAATCAGAGAGGGGCTGGGATTGGGAGGGACCTTAAAGCTCACCTAGTCCCAACCCCAAAAATCCAATGTACAAAACTGTGTGTGTGATGGGAGGAATAAACACATCTGAGAGTGTCCCAGGCCAGGCTGGAGCACCCTGGCACAGTGGAAGTGTCCCTGCAGGACACCTGGCAGGGTGTGAAATGGGATTTAAGGTCCTCCCAAACCCTTTTTGGATTCCCTGAGAACATCCAAACTCCTTCACCCCGCTCCCCTGGGTGCCCTTCATCCTCTGGGGAACTCTTCCTCACAAACACTGACCAGGAGCTCTCTGCTTCCAGCAGCCCCCATCAAACCCTGCCTCAGGAAAAGCTTGGAGAAGGAGCAATGGAAGATGCCACAAAACCTCTCCAGACCAATTGCTGCAATTATTCCTTGAATAATTCCCCAGCCATCCTTCAGGCCCTGCCTTATTCCCATGAAAGACTCTGTTGAGGCCAACCAGAGGCTCCCCAGCTTTAGGATTTACAGCTGATTCCGGGCAGAAGATTTAGGGTTGCACCCTCAGGAAATCCATCTGCAGATCGTGGTGAAGATAAAGAAAAATAGAAAGGACATTGAGATTAAAGGAGCTTATCTGCTGCTCATTACTGCTCCATCCATTTCCTGGCACGCTGTGGCAAGGCCAGCCTCGATGGCCCCAGCTCCTTGTCCCCAGCTCCAGGGTGACATTCCCAGAGTGCCAGGCTCCAGGACGGATGGGGCAGGGAGCAGAGCCCGGTCCCTGCTGCATTAATTCAGCTTCAGACTCTGCACTGCCAGGGGAAGGGATAACAGAAGGGACAGGAGGGTTCACGAGCTCATAAATATGTGACAGGCAGCCTTGTCTTACTGCTGCTTTTAGCAGCCCGTGGAAGTGCAATTGATGGTGTAATAGACTCCCAAACACACCGAGCCCATCAGCAGCTCTCGGCTTTATCAGACCTAATTCCTGTGCTGACAAAAAAAATTATCAGCGAAAGGCAAAAATGGGAGCTGTTTGCTACAGCATTAATTTTAAACATCTGGAACGGGGTATAATGTATGCAGATGTTTTGTAATGGAGACAGGTTACAAGGAAAATCAAATATATCGTGTGTTGCCTCTGCTCGTTAATATAAATTGACATCTGCTGAGTCTGGAGGTGAGCTCTGTGTTCTCCTGCCATCCAGGCTGGAATAATGCTCCATCTGCTGTGCTAATGCAGCTGAACATCCCCTGTCCCTTAAGTCATCCTTGATAGGAGCAGACCTGGAAACGTTATTCCAGATAATACTGGGGTTATATATTGGCCTGATCTAAATATCTTTTACAGCACGTGAAAAACTGCTGAAAAATATCAGCTCAGGCTGCTCCAGCCAAGCTGGAAAATACCTCATGCCCACACTGCTTCCATGTTCAGACACTGAACATAATTTGGGATTTATTTCCAGAGGAGTTATTTAGTAGCAAACAGTTGGAAGCTGTGTTTGCACGTCCAGGAATAAAATTCTGCTCCAACCTGTTAAACTGGACCATAATTTGGGCATGGCAGGCCCCAGTGAGGGATTCACACACAGGGAGCCTTTTTCCATGGATTCCTGACATTTCCAGACTGGGTTTGTGGTGTTCAGCTGGAAATTGGGCCAGCAAGAGCAGTGATAAGGAAATTAAAAATAATGATTTGACTAAATTCACTAAAAATGAGACTTGAAGGAGCTGAATTGTTCGTGTTTGAGGCAGGGACTTCCTGACTTCAGCCAGCTCTGCCCCAATTCCTGTTTCCCCAGTTCAGGCCTGGTCCAGAGCCCCCCAAACACTGGAGAACTCCTGTGGAAATCCCACCATGAGATCCTCCTTCAGACCTCGGCTCCCTACCAGTGTTGCCCTCAAAAATCACCCCCTAGCCCAGAGAAACTCCTGAAAATATTCTCAAAGGACAATCCCCATTTGAAACCTGACCATGAACTCTACTTTTGGGAAAGGGACAGGAAAGCCAGAGGGGAGCAGGGAAGCACAGCTCTGGCATCCCAGGATTGCCTCTATTTTTGTTTTTTGGAGACCTGTCCACAATCTAAAACATCACCGTGGGTTTTTCTCCTCATTTGCTTCTAAAAATTGTTCTCTGATTGAATCCCCGGGGATCCTGGAGGCAGGGAAATGCGCTGTGCATGCTGAGATCCCTAAATAAGCAGTGGGGAGAACAGGAGCAGCCCCACTCCCACGGGAGGAATTGGGTCACATGTCAAACATTTCCAAACACAAGGGGGGAAAAAAATAAGCTCAAGGCAACTCCTGGAAAAAAACCTTTGGGGACTCAATGAAAAATTGCCACCAAATGAAAGCATTACAAGAAAACAGATGGAGAGTAAGAGAGGAACATCAAAAAAATCAAATGACATGTTTAAAAGGGCAAAACATCAATACTCCCCAGAGAACTGATAAAATGTGTCATTTGAAAGGATGCTGTAAAGCAAAGAAATCATGAAATGCATCATGACTATGAAAGGGAATAAGAGAAAAAAAAAAAACTCCAGCACCTGCATTTACCTTTATAGATGGTTTCAGCAGGCAGGAAATGAGATTTGATTTCCAGGCTGGCTGTATATCTATGTAAATACATAAAGGCAGATGCATTGCTGCTCACAAAAGGGTTGAAGTCATTAGAGGATGTCAGGATGTGACACAGGAACAGTGGCAAGGTTTGTGCAATTACCTTGATAAAAGTTCCAGCAGCGGCTGCTGGTGCTGAGAAATCCCTAAATCTGCATTTCCTGGGTTTGTTTCCTTCTGAGCTGGGGGTGCAGGGGGACACACACTCAGCTGTGTATCCACAGGAAAATTGAATATGAAAACCAATTAATTAAAGTACTCTTATCATTAAATCCAGTCCTGGTGTTTACCCACAGGATCTGTGTGAAGATGCTCTGACCACATCACCCAGAGTTTAAGAAATGAGACCTGAGACGTTTCAAATATGTGCAAATTTACCTTTTTTTCCCCTGCTAAAGGGATTAATTCTTTCATTTCTTCTGTGTGAAACACCCTTAAAAGTCAAACTGAGCCTTTCACTGGAAAAAATTAGGGCAGCTTAGGAATTAAGCCTGGCCTGTGATGTTGAGTGCAGCTCTGTGTTCATCATCCTAATTTATATCATCAGGACCTGCAGCCACTTCATTAATCAGCTGCAACAGGTGCTGAGCAGTAGAAATGAACTATAAAATCAGGTTTAAATGTGGCTATTCCCCACTCCAGAGGGGAGGAGATGCTCAGAGGAGCAGGGTTTGACTCCACAAGCAAATCCCTCCCATTCCAGGTGGCTGCAGGGGTGGTGGCACAGAACTTCAGGGTAGGAAAAGTTCTTGCTGAGCAAAGCTGAGGCTGCCCCTGGATCCCTGGGAGTGTCCAAGGCCAGGCTGGAGCAGCCTGGGGCAGTGGAAGGAGTCCCTGCCCACAGTAGGGGTGGGATTGGATGATTTTTAAGGTCCCTTCAACCCAAACCCCTCCCTGATTCCAGGACAGAGAAATTCAAAGTCTTTGAAACCATCCAGACAAAGCAGCCTGGAGTTGCTCTGCACAGAGGAGGGAGCCATGCCTCATTTACTTCTGTTTTTCCCTTTAATCACAGGAGATGCAGAGTTTGCATGGAAATCAGCTGCTCTGCCTTCGTTGGCAATCCCTGCACAGAGCAGGGATCACAAACGGGCTCAGCCCCCCAGGCCAGCCCTGCTGCAGCTCCACAGGGACTCTGCACAAACCCCACGTTGGGATGCTCAGCTCACGCCCGGATTAAGGGGCTGGGATATTTGGCAAACAGGAAGGTTTAGGTGGATTGCAAACAAATCAGGCAGAATTACCGAGCCTCCCTGGAAAACGAGCTGTGTTTGCTGATCGTGCACCTGAGCAGCAAACAAAGGGCAGCAGCAGGAGAGGGGGAAGGACTCGGGAGCTCCCATCCAAGGCAGGGAAGGTGGCAATGGAAAGGACTGGAATCTGCATCCTCTTGGGAAAAACAAATCACAATCAGGAGCTGTGGATTCTGAGGCCAAGCACTCAGGGGATGAGCTGCACTAATGAGAGGCACTTTTCCCACTTCAGAACTATTCAATGAGCTGCCTCCCATCTCTTTTCTNTTTTTTTTTTTTTTTTTGGGTTCCATTTGTTTTCAAAGAAAGTAGATGGAAATGTGGATATAATTTTGGAATAATTGCCTGTAATCCATTGGTCACAGAGGAATGAATCACAACACTTTCTCCTGGAAACTTCCTGAGTGGGTTCCCAGCTGGGAGCTGATGGAGCAGCACAGGATTCATGGAGGGATCTGCCTGGACAGAGCAGGGTCTGGCACAAAGGGGACTGGAGACCCTCTGAGGCTGCCCCAGAGCTGTGGGACAGCCTGGAGGGGTTGGGATGCTGGGCAGGTCCAGTTCTGCCCCACACCAGCCAAGGATCCATGCCAGACACGAGCACCAGCTCCAGGCAGGGCTCCCTGCAGGGTTTGGTTCTCCCTGCACCAGGAATAGGAAGTTTTAGAAAAATAAAACCTCATCCTACAGTAAAATCTCACTTAGCTCCTAATATTTTAATTGTGTCTCGGCCTCGATGGCAGCACCATGGCTCCAGGAGGGCTCCTGCTGCAGAGCCCCAGTTCCTGCTGCTCCCTGGCCTCACTGGGATTCCCCCAGGGAATATTTGATGCCAGTTTAGCAGAGGAGGCAGAGGGAAGATCCCTGATGTGCTCTGTCAGGGACCCGACACCCTGCAATGTTTGAAAGCAGAACACGAGCAGCTCTCGCCCTCAGAGTGCAGACTGTGGGAAGCAGGGCTCTGTGGTGGCACTGCTGCTCTGGGCACACCTCCACATTCCATAACTGATGGGATGTAAAACTCATTTTAACCCAAACCACCAGCGTGGAAGGGTTTCAGTTCAGCTCTGGGGAAAGGCTGCTCCTCTCAGAGCAGAGCTGAAAGTCCCAGCCATAACTCCAAGGATGCTTCAGAGGGGGATTTACACACCTGGACCACAGGTCCAACTTTAATGTGCACTTATCCATCATTTATTGCCTCAGATAAACAATCACTGCCCAAGTGCTGCTGCCCTGGTGCCTGCAGCGCCCTTTGCCTCTGAATTATTGAAAGGCAGGAAGTTCTAAATCAGCTGACAGATCTGACACGCTGCAGGCCTGCACCTGGGCCTGCATCTGCTCCTTAGCCGAGATCACTGCCAAGGAGTGGCAGCACTGGAGATGAGAAAATGAGGCAGGGATTGGTGCTACCAGTCCAAGATGGAAAATCAGAACCAGGAATTCTAGCAGAGATCTGTCTAACTAGAATTGATTTGTTTCCAAGCCTTGATTTTTACAAGTAAATATTCCCTGGGAAAACAAACACCACCTCCCTCCCAAATTCTGATTCAATTCAAATGGGTTTTTTCCAGGGCCAAACTTTCATTTTATTCCCCCTGCCTGCTCCTGTGGCCCTGGGAGCCCAGGAATGAGGCAGCTCAGGGCTGAGCTGTGCAGGCACCTGGGTCCCTCCGTGCCCAGCCCCTGCAGCCTCCCTGCTCGCCTGTGTCTGACTGATATCCTGGATTACAGAGCCGAGAATTAATTTCAGCAGCACAATTCCACCACATAAACTGTGCTGCTTGTTTTCAGATGCCATCATTTAGAGAATGTTCAAGGGAATTGTAAAACAGGATTCACTTTATGATGCGGATGAAGTCGGCGCTGAATTCCAAATGAGCTGGGTACCACATGCTAAATTGTGTCAGCAACACCTCAGTGAGCAGAAATATGAGCTTTTCTCTGTCTCTGAGACACCTCTCCTCGAGTGATCCATGGAGTGGCATCCTTATCAGCCCAGACAGAACAGAGTAGATTTGATGACAAATCTGTCACTTGAGCAGGGTTTGAGATGTGTTTCCAGCTGGGAGCAGCCAGCAGGTGGAACAGGGCTGTGGGCTCAGATCAGCACTCCTCAGGGCTGGAGTTTAGATAAAGCATTAAACCCACCTGGATTTCCCATCCCTGTAGAGATTAAACCCACCTGAAACCCATTTCCCATCCCTGCAGAGATTAAACCCACCTGAAACCCCATTGCCCATCTCTGCAGAAATTAAACCACCTGAAACCCCATTGCCCATCTCTGCAGAAATTAAACCCACCTGAAACCCCATTCCCAATCCTGCAGAGATTAAATCCACCTGAAACCCCAATTCAATTTGCAGTCCAAGTGCTCTGGGGGTGCTGGTGACAAGAAAGAAGCAAGGAAACCCCAGTAAATAGCCTTGGATGGCCCAACAGTGCCTTTCCCCAGGGCTGTAATCTCACAGGCACAGCCTCAGGGGGTCAGGTGCACACAAAACAGAGGGATTAGAGCATTTCCCATTGTGTGGTGTTTGCAATATTTCATATATTCAGAGCGAGATAGAGCCCAAGTACTGAACCCAGGATTAACTGCAAGCATCAGGGCCGTGTTTACCCAAACCCCTCTCAGGACCTCGGGATTTGTGCCCTGCTCAGCTGAGCAGAATTCACCCCTGTGGCCCCTCAGAGCCACCAGATCTGAGAGCACAGCGAGTTCTGGCATTTGAAGTCTGTGCATGCAGCCAGGGAAGGAAATGGGTGATTGCATCTGGCGTGAAAGAGAGAGATTTCCTCAGGAAGGCTCCAACCCGAGGCAGCAGATACAAGCAGCTGATAAAAGCAAGGTGTTCTTGTGTGGTTTCATCTCCCTCTGTCCCTGCTGCAGTTTGATGGGGCAGACCCGGGACAGGGGTATGAGCTGCTGGAAATGTCCCCACCACTGCCTCAGGCTCCATGTGTCCCTTGGGCTTTACCCATCACAGGCCAGGCTCCTAAAACAGCATATTTTATTATCTCCCAACAAAAAGCAGTGTGGTCAAAACAGCACCTGCCAGTTTGCAGGCCAGCACGGGCTCCAATCTGTCTGACATTTGCTGGGGATGGAAGTGGGATGGAAGGAGAGGCACACCAGCCGTGCTGAGCACCCAGAAGGAGAGGCCTGATGAGCAAACCCTCCCTGCCAGAGGCAGCTCTGCTGCCCCAGCCCTGGAACGGGAAGGAAAAAACCATGAGGGAAAATATCAGTGGTGAGGCTGCAGATGGAGCGAGGCTGTGCCAGGGCTGGGATTCCTCCATCCCTGAGCTCTGCAGCCAAACAGCTCCATTAACCCTTTGTGTGTCCCCCTGGGATGGGGAAAGGGGCACTGCAGGCCTGGCCTGAGCGAGGATGTGGTGGAAAATGAGCATTCCTGGATTCATCCTGCCCTGCCAGCTCCATCAGCCCCACGTCCTACAAACCCTGCACTAAACCCCAAGGGATGCTGTCCCTGACCCCACAGCTCACCCAGGGCTTTGCTGACCCTTTTTCACTCAGTTTTTGCCACTCTGATGTGTCCACAGCCCTCTGCAGCCCAGCTCTGTTCCAGTCCCTTGCACCCTTCCTGTTATCCTCAGTATTTCTAGCAGGACTCTAGAAATCCCAGCCAGGGAGACTGTGAATATTTCAAACTTGTCATGTTCAAAAGCTTTATTTATGTCAGAAAAAAAATCTAATTTAGTGCAGGGTTTGGTGACAGGCTCTGGTGACAAGGCCCAGGCTTTGCCAAGAAAACATTGATGAGGAAAATCCTCTCCCCAACTTCCCAGAGCTCTTCCTCAAGGGAATGTCAGTCCCAGGTGTGAGCAGAGCTGTTACCGTGACAGGGGTTTGATCTCCACAGAAATCTTTGAGTCTGCCTCAAACACAAGGGATGATAAAACAAACCTTAACCTTTCCCACAGCAAAAGCCAAGTGGGTGCTTCTCAGAGCAGCTCTTGCCTCTACCTTGCTCTTTTTTCTCTAAAATTAAGTGAAGCTGGGACAATGGGGACCCAATCCTTAACTCTTTCACCTCCCTTGAGGAGTCAAATCCAAGTTTTGGCAAAGCAGCACCAGAAAACATCACCAGCACCTCAGAAATCCCCATTTTACCTCAGTGCCAGCCCTGTCCCAGCTCCCCTGCCCTCCACCCACAGCTGCCACCCTGCACAAAGCTGCACCCCCAGGGCACCCCCGAATTCTGGCAGGGCCCTCTGCCCTTCCCTTGTGCTGTCAGAACGGTGACACTAACGAGCACACTCAGAGGGGAGCCGTGTGCCAATTAACAATTCGTTAGCTTAATTAGGGGACACATGTTTTTAATCACAGCTAAGAATGGGGAGGGATGGAGGAATTGATTGGGAGCTGTGCAAAGCGCCGGTGTCAGCTCAGGGAATTGAATTTGGCAGCTGTGGTCAAAGGGAGAGCAAAGGTCCTCACTGGCTGTGGCTGCAGGGCTCAGGAGAGGGCTGGAGGAAACATCCATGGGGACATTTCACATCAGCACCAGGGACAGTGTGCCCTGTCTGGGTGTGCAAGGCTCTGGGGAATATGAAACCAGCGGCACTGGTTGGATTCTTGGACTGGCATCAGCTCATTCTGCAGCACAAGCTGTCCTGCTAAGAGTCCCCCTCACCAGACACCTGACAAAGGATCAAAGCACCTGAGCCAGAGCTCTGGAAAAGGAGCTGCAGCTGCCCTTGTTTGGTCATCAGGGATGTCCTGAGTCACAGCAGGAGGAGGGGAGACACAGACCCTCCAAAAAGACTTCATCACAAAAACTGCAGATGGGAGATTTCTGCCTCAAACCCATGGAAATCCTGACAACCCTGTGCCTCTGCATCCCCTGGAGTTTTCATTCCCCCGTTCACTGGAGCCCCAGCTTTCATTTAACAGTGTGCCTGAACACATTCCCTTTGTCATCCCACCCTGACCTTGCCTTTGAAAGCTGGAACACCACGTTCTGCAGCATTTGCACAATGCAAGAAACGATGACATTTACCAGCAATCACAAATCTGGGAATGAAAGCCCCAAGGTCTCTGTAGCAGAACAATATTTATGCAAGTGCTGAAATGAGTGGTTTCAGGCAACACAAACAACCAAATTGAACAACCAGCAGCGGGGGCTCCACGGAGAGAGGTCACCTGTGATGGTGCTGGGTCAGCAGCTCCGAGCCTGCCCCCAGCTGCCTCTAGAACCAAACACCTCCTCATTTTCATCCAGCCCCCTGCTGCCTCTTTCCTGAGCAGGTTAAACAGCTTCCCCAGGTTTGAATCCACCTGGAAACCCATCACACCCCAGGCTTCCCTGGCCTGCCCCTGTGTGGCATTTCCACTCACCACCAGAACCTGGCACCGTTTAAGGAGCACTGCAAATGACTGGGCAGCTTTTGGGTAGGAGAGGTTTAAGGAGGAGCTTTAACCAACCCTGCCCCAGTTTTAACCCTCCCACGAGCCCATTCCCATTGCAGACACCGAGCTGAGCAATTCTGCTTTACAGAATCCACTGATTCCATCCACCAGGCTCTGGAGAGCCCAAACTGCTCCCACAGCAGCCCCTCCGAGGCAGGTCCCTGCCAGGCTGCAGGCACAGCGTGGGCACAGCAGCAGCAAACCCTGGTGGCTTCCAAAATCTTCTCAGAGCTGCTTGTCACAGCCTGGTGCTGACCTTGTTAAAGCCTCGTTGTCTCAACAAATTCAGAATGTGTCATCTGAGACCAGAGCGAGCTCACTGCTCACGAGAGAGGTGCGAGGGCAGATCCTGTTCCTGCCCTGGATTTGGGCTTTTATGTGCTCTCCTCCTCCCCAAGCTCAGTGAGCACTGGGAGGGGTCAGGAGCAGGAGCAGGTGGATTCTCTAAGCTGGTAAAGTGGAAATAGTCAAGGAAATCAGCAGAAGCCAAGCCAGCATTAATGGCTTTCATCTGCTACGTTTGCCTTCTCCCACTGATCTAATGCCCGTGTTTTTGTAAGAGAAGAGCTCAACAGAACTTTCTTTTCCTTCCCAGATTTATGAGTAATCCACAGCAAATTGGGCAGACCACTCGTGCAAACAGTAGCTCTCCAATTCTCAGCAACATTCATCTCCAGGAAAAATGGCGTGTGGAATTTTTTAGAAATGTCTCAGCCCAGCTATTGATTCCACCTTTAGAGGAGCAATTAGAAGATATATTTGTGATGTCAGGGTTGGTGTTAATGAAACATCTCTTTCCCTACTCAATATTCTGCTTCTTTTCTTGGCTACAGAACCTGAAGGAAGTTAAAAATCGCGCTGCAGGATGAGCTGGTGAGGGATTAGAAAACGTGAAAAATGTTCAATTCAGACCACGAGGCCAGGAAGTCAGGGGCCAGACGAGTCCATAAAAGCAGGTGAAGGACAAACAATACACTGGGGGAAGCCAGAGAAAATTACTCCTAATTTTGAGGCTTGAATGGCAGCTGGGTCCTCTGGGCAATACCAGGGATGGTCAGTAGGACACCAGGCTGGGGGGGCCTGGAAAGGAGCTGAAGCTCCCTGGGAAAAGGACAAAGAGAAATAGAATAATCCTTATGAAGAATTAAAATAGTTTAAATATTTATGGAATGTGAAATAATTACTGAAAAGATTAAGAAAAAGAGGGAAATTGTTAAACAAATAAAATGTCTACAAACAAACACATTTCTCAATGAAATAAAAGGATTATGGCAAAGCTCGCCTGTGGAAATTGATAAAAAGCCTTATTCCCAATTTTCCCTCGATCCGTTAAGAGCCAGCCATGTGGAGAAATTATTAGTAGCTGTAATATCTCAACCTGTATTTTTAATCAGTCATTCAAATTAATGCAAAACAGATGGAATGAACCATATTTTCTTAAATCACACACATTAAAATATATAACTGAAGTTTTGGAGCTTGGAACTTAAAACGTGCCACAGCCACAGTCCCAAATCCCACGTTCACTACCCAAATATCCCAAATCAGGGGCAGCAGGGTCAGAGAAACAAAATCCTAGAGTGGTTTGAGTGGGGAGTGTAAAGATCAGCTCATTCCAGCCCCCCTCACTGGGGGTCCCTGTGTTGGGCAAAATCCCAGCTCCTTGTGCTGGGTACAAACGGGGGATCCCTGTCCTGGTTACAAACTGGGGATCCCTGTGCTGGTTACAAACTAGGGATCCCTGCACCCCCAGAGTCCCTGTCCTGGGTACAAACTGGGGGTCCCTGTGCTGGTTATAAATTGAGGGTCCCTCTTCTGGTTACAAACCGGGAGGCCCTGCACCCCCAGGGTCAGTGTGCTGGTTATAAATTGGGCTCCCTGTGCTGGTTATAAATTGGGGTCCCTGTTCTGGTTACAAACCAGGGGTCCCTGCACCCCCAGGGCCAGTGTGCTGGTTATAAATTGGGCTCCCTGTGCTGGTTATAAATTGGGGTCCCTGTTCTGGTTACAAACCGGGGGTCCCTGCACCCCCAGGGTCCCTGTGCTGGTTATAAATTGGGGGTCCCTGCACCCCCAGGGTCCCTGTGCCCCCGGAGCCAGCAGCAGCCCGGGTGGCAGCGGGAGCAGATGGAGCACCAGGACAAACACAGCTCCCTGCAGAGTCTGGCAGAGCCTGGGGAAGGTGTGAAGGGGGTGCTGAGCAGGGGGAGCAGGCAGCTGGCCCAGCACAGCTCCCAGCACTGCCCAGCCTCCCCTTCTGCCCCCGCCCCAGCCCCGGGCATCTCGGCAGCCTCCAACGCTGCCGAGGGGCTGGGCACACGTTTGGGGGACAGGAGCAGGGGGGGCACCCGGCCCTGCCAGCAGGAGCTGTGGGATCCGGCCCTTTCCTCGACAGGGCAGCTCTGGCACAGCCCCAGGGCTGAGCTCACTGCTCTGAGCCCCTCGGCTGCAGCAGGGCCACCAAACACCAGCAGCTCACAGCGAGCTGGGAGCCCCCTCAGACGGCCAGGGAATGTCCTGAGTGGGAAAGGACCCACAGCAGCATCCACCCCACTCCTGGCCCTGCTCAGACACCCCAAAATCCCATCCTGTGCATCCCTGGGAGCAATGCCCCAACACTCTTGGAGCTCTGGCAGCCTTGGGGCTGTGCCCATTCCCTGGGGAGCCTGGGCAGAGCCCCCCTCAGCCTTTTCCCCACACAAAGAGACCAGAAAAAGCTGTTGCATCTTCCCCTGGCTCGTGGGATTGATGTGGAAAGCCAAAACTGAATGATGGTCACTGTCATTCCATGTGGGAGAAGCACTCAAACTCATCCAGACCCCTTCATCTGTGGGATTTATTTGGGACCTTTGGACTGAAGGAGAGGGAGGTTATTTTTTCCTACATTTCCAAGCTATTTAATGATCAGAAACTCAAAATTTCCACTTCAAATGTTAATGGCTTTGCTTTCTGATTTGCAGAAATTGCCATGCTGATACGCTAAATGGTGAGTGATGAGAGATGAAGATGTGCACTGTGAAAAAATGAACTGAGATGGGGAGGCTGTGCTAAAAGAAATGAGTCTCAAGGAAAAAAAATTAAGTCTCTGGTGAAAAACAAAATTAGACATGCCACAATATTTCCTGCTATTTCTATCAGAAAAGCCAGATTGACTCAAAAATGGTTCAAAATTCACTGGCGATCTCCTTGCAAGGAAAGCCCTCTCAGTGGAGACCAGTGTGCTTTTCAGCACAGTGCTGCTCTTGAAATTAAAACTTCACAGTTTATACAATCTAATTCAATATAAGTTATAATCTAAAGTGTCCCTGGTGCTTATTTCAGTATCCTCTTCCGAGGAGTCACTGCTCTTCTGCCTCACTCCAATGGAGATTTTTCCTCCCTGTTGGAGCGGGTTTGGGTTTGTTGGTTCTGGCTCTGTTTGCATTAACTCCTGCAAACAAAACCGAAGCTTTTTGCCCCTTTCCAGTCCATTTTGCTCCTTTTCACAGCTGCAAACCCTGCAGAGCAGCAGCGCTGCTGCCCCAGGTCAGGCTCCTCCAGAGCCTCCCTCCCTCTTTTCACAAGCCTCGTGCTTCATTTCCAAACATCGTCCTCCTGGTCCATCAATGGGATTTTTCCAGGTGAGTCCTCGGGGAGGGCAGGCCCTGCCAGCCGTGCTGAGAGGGCTCTGGTCAGTCTGGGAACAGAGCTGGGATAAACCCCCCGGGTTAATCCTGCAGCCGCAGATTCCAGCCAGCCTCGAGCACGGCCCCTGTGCTGGGATAAATCCACGGGCAGGCAGCCAGAGGAGCTGTGATAGCGAACACTGACTGAGAATCTGCTCTGCTGTTTCCAAATAAATGAAAAAACCCACCGACAGAAGGTTGGCTACGTGCGTGCGGGGAGGGAGCTCGGAGCAGATAAATCGGGAGGGAAGCGCGAGGTCTGCAGGGGTTTGTGATGGATTACGTTGCATGTTTGAACATAATACACATTAAGGCTGCAGACACTGATGCTTTGAATGGTGTGAAATTCCATCTAATGTGGGTTGTTTGCCTGACACAAACATGTTTAACACGAGCTGGAACAAAGGCGAGAAAATCACAGCAGAGTTTCTGAGTGATGCTTGGGAAATGGTTGGCTCTTCCTCCCACCGCCCCATTCGAAAACGCTGCCTCTCCTGCAGCCCCACGCCTCTCCCCACTCAGGAGTGGGTTAGTAAATAATTCAGAGCAAAAACAAGCACCAGAACTCGGCGCAATAAAAATGATGTCTCAATCCAGCGCTGAGGCGCCTCGTGCCACTTAGGGAAGACAGATGGGAGGATGCTCCGTGCTCTGCTCAGCAAACCAGGGACAGGGACAGGGACAGGGACAGGGACAGGGACAGGGACAGGGACAGGGACAGGGACAGGGACAGGGACAGGGACAGGGACAGAACCCACTGCAATGGGAGCACAGGGCGAGCTGGGGTGGGGGTGCTGCTGCCCTGCTCCCTGGCAAAGATGCAGGCAGGATTGATTCACTCTGAAATGGAAATTTGGAGGGGGAAGAAAAATAAACACACGGGAGGGAGCTGAGTCTCATTAGCAGGGACTCCTCATTAATAACCACAAAGGACCTGGATGAGGCTGGGACTCAACAACAGCCAGGTCTGGGGGGCTCCAGGTTTGGGGAACATCAGAGCTGGAACTGCAGAGGGACCTGGGGTGAAGGATGGGGCAGGGAGGATTGGGGTGAGGGATGGGGCAGG
>VZTB01016707.1:279338-309113 GCA_013397245.1 Thryothorus ludovicianus | reverse complement strand
GGATGGTGAAGGCAGGAGGGGGGTGAGGGATGGGGCAGGCAGGATTGGGGTGAGGATGGGGCAGGCAGGATTGGGGTGAGGATGGGGCAGGCAGGATTGGGGTGGGATGGGTTCTCCACAGCCAGGGAGGAGCCAGGGTCCCAGCAGCACTGCAGAGATGCCCACGGTGCAATCCTGCACCCCTTTTCTTTAGAGCATTGCCCCAGTTGTGCAGTGCTGAGGTGGCTCCGTGTGATTCAGCTGTGGAAGGAGCTGCAAGTCCCAACAGCCAGAGATCACCCAGAACTAAAAGCTCCTTGGCAGTTGAGCCTCAGACCCAAACATGCTGCTATCCTGACAATGTAAACTCTCATTTCAGTGCCAAAATGGAAACTGAGCTGTTTAGGAGAGCTTGTCTTTGAATTTTGAGTGTCAGAACTTTGGTTTCCAACATCTCTCAGACTCTGGCCTTTGGCATTTTGTTTTTGGAAGCCAAACAGAGCCCAGCACCCCCAGAATGTCCCAGGCTGCCTTAAGGTTGGAACACAATTTATAAATATTGATTGTGTGCTGGAGGCTCACTCTTGCGAGGTGCTGAGTACACACACAGCTCTCTCTGCCCTTTGGACAGCCTCAGAGAAAGCCCCTTGATAAATGCACAGCTCAGTCATTCCAGCAGGAGGAAGTGCCAAGTGCTGTTATTGTTCTGTCCCTTCAAACACGAGAGCAGATTTATTTGGAAAGCACACACATAGTGGAAGTCGCAAGGTAGAGGTAAGACATTAATTATGTCTCAGCATGAGAGCTCTGACAGATTATGGGCAGACTAATTAAAATCCTTAATTAAAATACATGGTCTTTGCAAAGCTCACACTAGATATGGAGGAGCTGGCTCTGGGAAGATTGGAAATCACCTTAATGAAGGTATCGGACAGGGACAGGGACTCAGTGTAACCAAAGAAAGCTCAGTGTGACCAAAGAAAGGTCAGTGTCTTCTCTTTGATCTGCATCAGGAGAGCATCAGGATCTTGGGTGTCTGGTGGGGTGGGAGTGGCTCATCCCAGAGCCTGAAGGGGACCCCAGAGCTTAAAGGGGACCCCAGAGCCTGAAGAGGATCCTGGAGCCAAAAAGGGACCCCAGAGCCTGAAGGGGCTACAAGAAGCTTGCAGAGGGACTTGCCACAAGGTCATGGACTGATAGGAAAAGGGGAATGGTTTAAACTGGAAGGGAGCAGCTTTACTGGTTATCCAGATGAGATCCTCCCCTGGCACAGGTGCCCAGAGCAGCTGTGGCTGTCCCTGCATCCCTGGCAATGCCCAAGGCCAGGCTGGATGGGGCTGGGAGCAGCCTGGGACAGGGGAAGGTGTCCCAGTGTCACCAGGAGGGTGTCCCTGCCCAGGGACATTGGTGCTGCAATGTTTTTTCTACAGAGATGTTGTTTGAAAGGCTCTGTTCACAATCCTGGAAAAGTGCCCCACTGCAGATCCTAAACTCCAAACTGGGAAATGTTTCACTTTTTAATTAAAGCGAAGCTTCTGGTTTTCCCTTCTTTGTTCTGTACCAGAAAGCACAACATTTGGGTTGTAAAGACTAAGTCTCAATTTATGTTTTATCATGAGAACCTTGGCTTTCAGACTCTTTCTATACATTCAACTGAATCTTTTCAACTGAGTTATGGTCTCTATTTACATAAATTACCATATGAAACTTGTTAATATTTCCTGAATATCCCTTTTCATAGCACTATTAGACAAGGTTCTGTGCTTTTGTTTGGGACTCGGTGTCAGCAAATCAGAATTCATGACTGTGATCAGTTAGGAGCAGAACAAAATAATTTATTCCCTAACATACAGCCTGGGTGTCAAACCCTCCGTCCTGAGAACGCTCTCTGAAATCAGCAGAATTTTATCATGCAAACGACAGGAAGTGTCAGTGCTGGGAGCAGCAGGAGGTTCCTGATCTGCTGCCATTCCCACTTTAAATGAGCTCAGGTTTGCCTCGTGCAGGGAGCAGGTCTGGAACGTGCCCTGGGTTGGCTTTTTATAGAGCCACCAAAAGCAGGACAGGGGAATTTCACCTGCTCTGGGGAGTTTGGAGTGGGATTTCAGCTCTGAGTCCCCTCTGGGGGAGCTCTGTGTCATTGAGGGGGCAGCAGGACCTGCACCCCTGCAGTGGGGTGGATGGAGAGGTGCTGGGCTGGCTGTGAGTGCCTTATCCTGGAGCTGGGGGCTTGGGGAAGATCCCAAAGCTCCCCCTGGCTCCTGGGAGCCCTGCAGGGTCTGGCCTCAGCCATCCTTTGCGAGCAGCAGGTCTCTGCTGGCAAGGTTTCACCTTTGAACCCTCCCCAGGTGACAAAAGCCCCCTGGAACTGCTGCTCCACGTTTCAGACTCACTGGAGCTCATCCTCCAGTTCCAGCAACAAGGACTCCTCTCCTTCCAGGCCTTGTTCATGAGAAATCAGTTTTTCGTGCATTGTATGTGCGGGTTTTTTTTCAGGTTTTGTTTTTTTCACTTGATAAAAGCACCCTCTTCCCATCCCTTTGGGAGAGCTGAGAGCCTGCTCCCATTTCTGCTGCTCAATGTTTTTCACTCCTTGTTAATCCCTTCCTCGTGATTTGCTGTTTCACCCTGCTTCCATTGGAACAGGGAGAGCTGAGGAGAAGGAAAACAGGCCAAAGTCCCTAAAACGGAGAGGGGATGAGCTCACCTGCCATCTGGAGCCTGTGGTCTTCCAAAGAGGAGACTCAAAATCTAATTAAAAATACTCTGTCATAAAGCCTAGGCTGCCAGTGGGACGAGAATAAAGTGGGGCTCATTAGACCTTGATTTCCCTGCAGCATCTCCCAAGAATTCCCGATTGCTGACCCAGGGAAGGAAGCCAAGCTCCGAGGGGGAGGCTGCAGGTCAGGGAGCCCTCTGCTCTCAGGATGCTTCCCCGAGTCCCACCTGCAGCCAGGGGCACAGCTCACCCTCCCTCCTCCTCCCCTCTGGCAGGGGGAGCAGCTCCAGGGCAGTGCTGGGAAGGAGAATTCCAGATCCCACCAGAAATCCCTGCTGGGCTCCTCCAGAGCTGCTGGCCCTGCTCACACCCACCAGAATCCTGTCCCCAGCCCCTGAGCTTTGGCTCCGAGCTCCCCTCACCTCCAGCTGAGCACTCCCAAGGGCATCCCCAAAGAAAGAGGTGGCTCGTTCCTGCCACAGGCACAGCAGAACCTGCTTTAAAATTTCCTTTTAGTGACAAAATCCAGGACATCGCCCACCAACAGCAAAACCTGGTGACCTTCAAGGCTGCTAAATGGAGTCATTTTTTAATTCTTCTCCCCCAGAAGGTATCCCAGCCATAATTACTCTGTGCTGGAGGGTGCAGGGAGCTGCCCCAGTGCCCGCTGAGGTCACCAGGTCATTGTCACCACCCTGCCAATGGCAATCCCAGCGAAGGCAATTCCTCTGCCAGGGCCCATCGCCCCCCTAATGAGCCCTGAGCTGCAGGACAGCAGCTCCCAGGATTTATCGACATTTCCTTGCTGCTTTGGGGGCTGGCAGCTCCAGGGAATAATTTCCTTTTGCAGGCTGCAGAGGATCCAGGTGCACATCCACCCTGCAGCAGGGGCTCCTTTCCCTAAAGGTTCTTCCCATGGGATTACAATAAAAATCCCTCTTGGTACTGAGCAGCTGGTGACAGATGAGGCCCCTGATTTTCCTGGGGTTCCTTTCCCTTTCCTGGTCCTTAAACAGCAATTCCTGCTGCTCTGTGTGAGCAGGAATCAGTCTGTGGGAGGGAGAAACTCTGAATCATCACGTGCACCACAAACTCCTGGTGCCAACAGCCACAACCTCATCAAAGCTCTTTGGAGAAGTGCTAATAGGAATTGGGGTTTTAAATTGATGACTCAGTCAGGATTATTCAAAGTGATGCACTGAAATTTGTTTTCCTCAGATGTTGAAGCCTCTCCGAGGGCTGTGGAGGCCCAGAACAAACACTGCAGATGAGAGAAGTGGAAATTCTGCGTGACTTTGCTCCTTCACCTCTGCAAAGATTGTTTTTATCTACACACAGATGAACAGGACTTTCATTCCTGGGACCTTGCTGTGCTCTCAGAGCTCCTCTTGGTTTGTTTGTAATGCCATTCAAAGCTGGATCAGTGCAGCTCTATTTTCTCTGCTTCCATTAGCGCTGCCCTTGGCGCTGAGTGAGCGGCTCCTGTCCCTGGAGCAGGGGGTGAATCGAGGACTGGGATCTGGAGCACAGTGAATGACAGGGAATTCTTCTAAGAACAAACCTCATTCCTTTATGAATTCCTGCCATTTGCATTCATCCAGCCACCATTCCTCTGTAATTTATGTTCAGGCATAATCTCGAACATCGAAAAGGAGAAGTGTTTTATTTTCAAAGGAAAGCGAGCGATTCATAAAACATTATATTTTGACATTTTCTGGAGAATATAAAGGGGCTTATTGCTCTGATTCAGGCCCTATTTGCATAATTTTTCCTTCCCTCACCACAGGTAAATCATGGTTAAATATTGAAGCATTTATCACCTGTGTGTTTTCAAGCCAAACTTTGTACGAGCACAGGAGAGGGTGAGACTCTCTCGGGCACAGGCATCAAACTGCAGAAATGTTTTGGCTCTCCAGTTCTGCACCCATGAAATGAAGATCCTGCCCAGCTCTGGGCACAAATCCCTGTCCTGGGAGGAAAACCCCCCTGGGGTTGTTTTCCCAGGGGAAGGTCCCAAAGCAGAGCTCGCAGGGCTGGAATTCTGCCTGGATTCCGTCTGCACGGGGCTGAACATCCCCCAGCACACCCATGGAAATAAATATCATAAAAAAGAATATCTGGATGCTCAGTCACCCCCACACAGCCCCTGCCCCGCCTGCTGACCTGCTGTTATCTGGCTTTGCTGCTCTGGAATGTTGAGGTGTTTAATTTGGCTGGGAATTGCGGGCTGCACCCTGAGCTGCTGGGAAGCGAGGTGGCTCCGCAGCAGATGCTGACACGGGACCACATCTTGTTGTTCAAGTTCCTGTTCAGCAACCCCACAGTATGTAAATGGTGGTTAATTAAAAATACATGTTTTACACAATAGAAGCTCCCAGCCTTTCACAAGTGAAAACATGACAGAATAAAAAGTGTCTCTTCCTCTGTCCACTTCCATTTCCACCCCAAACCGTGGCTGGGGGCCAAATAAATAAGTGAAAAGGAGCAACGCTGCTGTTTGTCACATAACATCAAACACTTCCCTTTGTCTCATCCTCCCTTTTCCCTTCTGTTGTCCTAATAAATAAAATAACACTGTGGGGATTTGGATTTGCAAACAAACCATGCCTGCAGTTGGCTGTGTCTCCTCGAGCAGCGAGAGAGGAAGGTTCTGCTCCTCCACAACCACGAGCACACAGAAAATGCATACAAATGATTGCAGCTGTCGCTAGCACGACTTAGGAGTAAATGCAGATGGCATGAAATAATATTCACAAACAGCTAATAGAATTTTAATGGCTGTAGAAAGAAAATCAAATGAAAGACACTGTATTTACTTGGGATGTGAAGGGAGTTTGGAGTGTGCCAGTGCAAGGAATGAGTCACTTTGGACCTTGCATTTTCCCATATTCAGAAGTGGGCAAGGCCCCGTGGGTTTTATTTGTGGGGAGTTTAAATAGCAATCAGAATTTGTGAAATGTTCAAGGGTGCATCTGCATAAAGTATGATGTTGGCATTATGCAAATGTCATGTATGATGAATGAAATGCATCAAATGTCTTGAGGACACCCAGATGTTAAAGCCACCAGGATGCCAGGAAACATGGAAGGAGGTGAAGAACATGATTTCTTCTTGAGTTAATTGAGTCTCATGTTCCAGCATCACCTCCTAAACACTTCCAATCAGGAAGCAAGCTCCAGTGGCAGTTCACTTGTTGTGGTTGTCTTTTCCAATCATCACTCTCAGCCTCCTTTCCCCAGCCCAGTCCAAGAACCACCCCAGCCTTTTATGGATAAACGAGACCCTTTCCTCACACTCATTCCAGTGAGGGCTCTCTGCTGCTCAGCCGCACTTGGAGCTCTGCTTTCTTTTCATTTTTGTTCTGTGGGCAGCCAGTTGGGCAGCAGGGCCCTGCTCCAGCTCCCTGCAGGGCCGGTGGGAGCTCTGTGGATGGAGGAATTCCAGTCCTGGCACACACAAGGGCCCCAGAAGCACTGGGCAGATGGGACTTTGCAGGGTGGCTCCTCCTTGTGGGTTTAGAAGTAGAGATCATAAAGATCCATATGTGCTGAGCAGGGAAATTTATGGCAGAGTAAAAGCCTGTCCTATTAAAAGGATCAGAAGCTGTGCCTTTGACTTCATTTGGATGTTATTTCATGCCCTGCACTGAGCACATCCAGCCCCCTCACCTTGAACCCTGTTGTATTTTTTTGTTTTTTCTCTGACAGACAAAATTAAAATACCCTTGGCCTTTTTTCAGCTGAGGGCCCCACGCTGATGTCCCAGAGCTGGAGGGAATTATCTCCTGCTCAGCACCAAATCCTGCAGCTCCTGGAGCAGATGAACCCCCAGATAAAGATGGTTCATCTCTTGTCCCCCACACGAGGCCAAGCAGCAGCACCAGGGGCTGCTCCCTCATCCTGAGGGTGAGGGAAGAACCTCTGCTGGGAGAATTTCACACTCTGAGAGAGGATTTGTGCTGCTCCCCCACCTCTGGGGCACAGGGACAGCAGCCACAATCCCATCCCTTGCTGCTGAAGGGAATAAGGGGATTTATGGACGGGGCAGGGCCTGTCTGTGCCATTTCCATGTGGCAGAGCAGGAGGAGGAGGAGGCTGCAGGTGGGGAGGTCAGGGATCCACACACAGCCAGGACCTGGCTCAGGCTGTGCCTGCCAAAACCCTGAATGTGCCAGCAGTGGGAGCAACCCCTCTTCGACCCAGAGGGGAAAGATCCGGGGTACAAAATGCTTGGAAGCATTTCAGGAACCGAGAAGGCAAATGTGTGGTTGGTTCTTTCCTGGGCCCAGCAGCAGCTCCTCCTTGGAGGGGCTGAGTTACACCTGCCCAGGTGCCTCTGCCTTGCTGGGGAGGGACCTCAGAGGGCACCCAGTGCCACCTCCTGCCACAGATTCAGACAGGGCTGCGGCTGGGGATGCGCTACCCAAAGTTATTCACTCCTCAGCTGAATAAAACTGAGCAAGCTCCTAATGAAGTTAGGGATGTAAATCTCACTCAACTTCAGTGGTGCTGATCTTACTGATACGGCAAATCAGCAGCTGTCTGGCAATGACAGATTAAAACTGATAAAAATAATTTTATTATCGAGCACATCATTTGATGTTGTAAAAATGGGATTGTGAGAGCCAGTTCCAACGATGACTATTGAATCTGCTCCTGGTGATGGATAGCTTTTAAATGCACCAAACTTGCCCACCAGCTGAAATTCATAATAATTCTTGGATATGTCCCTATTAAAGGAGCACTCACACATAAATACACATTTTTGTCTGACAGGAGAAGTGTTCTACTTTAAACACTGAGGTCCCTGCTCATAGCTGCTCCTCAGGGTGGGCTGGGGCTGTCCCTGACCCTCAGAGCTCACAGGGGTCACCCCCAGCTGGGTTCCTCCATCAGGATCATTCAGGACCCTGCCATCCATATGCAAGAGAAAATCCAGGAATATCATTTTTCTTGCACGAGACACTCTCAGGCAAAGTGATTAAAAGTCCATCAGTCACTTGCTGCAGTAGGGTCGCTGCTGTGCAGGGGATCAATAGCTGCTGCTTCAGAACAACCCCCAAATTCCCGGGCTCTGCTTGCAGGACTTTTGGCAGTGAGGGGCTGTTATCCACTGGCAGCACTCGATTCCATTGACAGCTGCTCTTAAACGTTATGGATTCCCAAGGAGCTCAGGGAAATTCAGGTTATAGCTGTCACTGAGTGCTGTTCCAGCCTCCCTGGGAGCAGCTGCACATTGAATTTTTCCTCTTCAAAAACACCAAACCCAGTCCAGGAGTGGAGCAGAGGGGCAGAGGGACCTGCAGTGGTGGCCCAGGTAGGGCTGGGTGCCCCCACAGCAGCCTGCCTCAGTTTCCCCAGCAGCAGGGTGGGAGATTGGCTCTGTCCCGCTGTGTTTGGGATGGATCCCAGACCTTAAAGGAGGAGACCTTAAAGCTTCCCCCAGCCCCTCCCTGAGCTCTTCCTGAGCTCCTGTGGGCTCTGATGGAGCCCGACCTCCCCTCCTGGGACAGGGGGACACAGCCCCAGGCACCTCCTCGCTCAGAAGCCACCTCTGATTCCAAACCTCAACACTCCTGACTTCATTCCAGCCCATATTTCCTCACTCCCGTTCAGCACTTGAATTATTTGTCATTAATAACACAAAGGAGGAAATATAGTGGCAATAAGATAAGAGCACATGAAATTGTTCTTCCTCTGACTCGGGACTTCCTCGCTCTTGGCTGATTTGTGGTGCAGCTCCCTCCACGTATTTCACGGGTGTGAGGCTGAATTTATGCTGCACTGAGCCAGGGCAGTGCTGAGGCTGCCTCTCCTTCCCTCTCCTCCTCCTCCCAGGACAAGAATCTTCCCCCTCCCCGACGCCTCAGATATTAAACACATTATTCTGCCTTGATTGAATAGCAGGGAAATTCAATTTCTGCAGCGCCTTACTCCTCTCTGATGGAGCTGGGCAGGGAATCTGCACCCAGGAAGGCAGAAAGGAAAGGGAGAGAGGAGAGAGGCTCAGGCACCAGAGAGTGCCATTTTCACCCCATTAGCAGTTTTGGGTCAGAGATGATGAATTTTAGTTCAGTGGTGCAAATTCCAGCATCTGCTCCCTGCCAGCCGTGTTCACAGGTGTGGTCCCAGCCCAGATGGGCTGCAGCAGTAAATAAAGGCTAAATCCCACTGGCACTGCCAAGGGCCTCCTGAACTTCCCCTTTGTTTCCCCTCATTTGATTTCACATCTCCAGCCTCTGCAGAACTCCCTCAACAGCATTTAGCGAGGAATCTCCTTCCCTTTAATCCTTTCTCTTATCTCCCTGGGGAGGATGAAAGCTAAATGATGTTAATCTGCTAAATATTTCTGATCACTGAGAGTGCAATAGAAATTACCACCCTGACTGGGAATTAATTGCAAAATCAAATGGGCTTGGAGAGGGATGTCAGCACCTGAACATCCTTTCTTCTCTCACAGTAAAGGACAGCTCTGGAATTCAGGATAAAACCTCCACAAAAAAACTCAGCATAAAATGCTTGGGGATCACAGATATCATTTTTGGAAAGTTTGAGTGCTCACAAAAACTTGTTCCAAGAATAGAGACTCTGGTTCTTCTGCTCCTGCCAGAAATACAGAAGTTCACACTGGGAGGAAAGATCCAAAGCCACCAGAGCCAGTGGGGAGAATCCATTTACTCCTGGGTGCTTTCACTCGGGGCTGAATGCACGGAATAAAAAAATAGCAGGAGGCCAATCCTCTTTTATTTTATTCCACTCTTATTGATGCAAAACTCCTGCCAACATCAGCTGGAGCTGGAGGGGAACAAGGGCAGTGCCACGTGTGGGTGAGCTGATCTCACACCTCTTTATTTCCACCCCCTGAAGGATCCCAGGCCAGGACAGAATCCCCTGAGGGACAGAAGGAACATCCCCAGGATTTGGTCACAGCCGTGCAGGGAGGTTTGCTGCTGCCTGGCAGAGCAAGTTTTCCTCAGATTTTGTAATTCCTCCTGAGCTGCTGGTGGGGTTTTAAATGCTGGGGCATTACAAAAATGAAACAAGAGAATCCTGGACATCCTGTGGGGAGAACGAGGTTTCCCACTGGGAAATAGAAACATGCAAAAGCCTCTTTGCTGTTCTTATTTCCTTCATGGAAGGAGCTGAGTTGAGGCAGCAGGGAATTTGCTGGATTTCCTGTAGGATCCACCAACAGCCTTCACGGGCTTTAAATCACATTTTGTTGTGTTTTGGTTTGTTTTTTTATTTTATTTTGTACATTAGTTGTGCAGCTCCTGTTGGCTGAAATATTCCGTGGTTCTGAAGGCTGGGATAACCTGGCCCTGCCCTGCACCTGGACCCACCCCAGGTGGGAGGAGGGACAGGGCCAGGGAATCATGGAATTGCTAAGGCTGGAAAAGACCTGGGACAGACGGCAGCAAGCCCAGCAGTGCCAGGCCCAGCCCTGAGCCCTGTCCCTGGGATGGGCATTCCAGCAAAACCCCACAGCCGGCAGGGAAGGCCCTGGCAGCTTTTCCAGAGGGTGGGAACTGGGATCCCGAGGCCCTGGGGTGCTCCAGGGGAGCAGAGCTCAGCCCTGCAGCTGGAACAGGGCTGGGGCTCGTGGTGGCCCCGGGGTCCCTCAGCTCAGCAGACGGGACCTTGTCCTGCTGCCCGAGGGTCCTGGCAGCCCCAGCCCAGAGCTCCTGTAGCATCCCCTGCCCCAAAGGAGACCTGCAGGGCATCCCAGGGCTCAGCGGTCCCTCGGGGGCTGCCAGCACCCCCAGAGCTGAGCTCCCCACCCATCCTTACCCTGCCAGGATCAGGCACAGACCCTGCTCCTCTCACCCCTCACAGCCAGACAAACAGAGCCAGGCACGACCTGCCCCAGGTGCAGCTCCGGAGCCTCCCCCCTGTCCCCAGTGCTGCCAGGGCGGGTCCCTGGGGCTGGGATTTCTCTGCAGGTGATTTCTCTGCCAGGGCTCTTGGGGGAGGCAGCCTTGGCAGCCACCGGCAGCTTTCCAGGGCAGAACTCTTCAAGCACAGAACTTCCAGGAGAAATTCTGTAATATCTGGCTTAAAAGTATTAATTTGGGGAATGGGGAGGTGGGGGGGTTAATGAATTTCACACTCAGGAAGTGTTATCAGATTTTGGTGCCATCTGCTTCTGCTCAAGACAGTTTCCAAGGCGGTTTTGCTGCCTCCAGCCTCTGCTGGTGAGAGACCACGGGCAAGGGAGAGGAGCACCCTCTGTGCTCGGCCTCCCAGGGCAGCCTGGACCCCCCTCCCAGTCTGACACTGAATATATGTGCAGCCAATTTATAAATAGCAGCTTTTAACTGCTCTGCTGAAGGAAGGGGGGAATAATATCGGGAGGGAGGGGGAAAATGGTACATCATGTGGCAGAACAGATTCCCACTCTCACAAAGATTATTTTGCACTTGTTCTGCGCTGTATTCATTTTCTCTCTTCTAATCCTAAAACATAACAAGTTAATGGAGGAGTTGCTGCACCCACCAAAGGAATAGAACCAGCAAAATCCTCCCACCGACAGAAGGCAGGAAGGGGGAGGCACAGAAGGCGAGTTACTGCACATTTTGGGAGGAGGGGAGGAGAACAGAGCTGCTCTTATCAGAGGCTGCCGGGGCAGAGCCGGGGCTGCTCGGCCCATCAAGGGGCTCTTGGAGCAGGTAAAGCCCCTGGGGAGGGGTTTCTGAACGGCAGCAATCACAAGGAACATTCCAGGAACCTGCAGAGCAAATCCCCCCTCCCCTGGCAGCCCCGGGGTGTGACAGGACCACGGCTGAGCAGGGGTTAAAGCCCTCTGGAGAGACACAGCTGGAAAGCACGGATGGCACCTGGAAACCCTGAGGTGGCACCAGGAAACTCAGGGATGGCACCTGGAAACCCTGAGGTGGCACCTGGAAACTCTGAGGTGGCACCAGGAAACTCAGGGATGGCACCTGGAAACCCTGAAGTGGCACCAGGAACCCAGGGGTGGCATCAGGAACCCAGAGGTGGCACCAGGAGCCCAGGGGTGGCACCAGGAGCCCCCCTCCCTTCACTGGGATGGTGCTGGAATGTTGGAACCTTTGGGGCTGGGAGGTTTTTGCAGTTTTCCTGCAGATGACAGGCAGGTGAGCCCACACCCCACAGTTTGTCCCTGGCTGCGTTTTTGGGCACTTTGGCTCTGGTCACTCTGTGGACAAGGTTTGCCCTGTCAGGGCCTGTCCCAGCTCTGTATCCACATTTTAATACAGGAGAGTTTCAGAGACCAGACAAAATGGCAGCTAGAGACACGATTATATCCCAATTAACTATTTGTTACCCCAAATGTCCCTCAAAAGGTCCTGCCTGATCCCTCACCCTTCCTGCAGTCTCCAAAAACCTGACCCTGGAGGCCAAGGAGCTGCCCCAAGCAGCACTGGGGCCCAGTGTACCCAGCCCAAGAAGGAAAACAGAATTCCTTGCCCAAGTCAGCCCAGAACCTGAGGGGTTTTGCCAAACCCAGGCTGGACTGGTGCAGAAGGACCAAACAAAACGCCCGTGGTGCCCTGCAGCAGTGGGGTGCAGCTTCACACACCCTGCTGGGGAGTGAGGATGTCCATTCCTGCAGGAGCTGGGGAAGGAGCAGCAGCTCTGCGGAGATTTGCTGGAAATGTTGTGCACGAGGATTTCCCAGGGAGCTCTGTGCTGTGACCCCAGGTGGTGCATCCATAACTCCTGCAGCACGGGGTGCACACAAACCTTATCTGGAGACATTAAAGGAAGCTGCTTGACATTGGGAATCAAATTGATTTCTTGCCAAGATTTCACAAGGGCATGTGTGACAGCAAATGACATGCTTAAGCCTTGCAAGAAGAAAATAAACATGTCCAATGCAAAAGCCATCAGTTTCCGTGCCAGCTTGAATTATGCACATCTGCAGTGATTTGACACCCAGCCTGCTTGGCAGCACAGGCAGAGGCTGCCTTGCCACAAGCTGAAAGAGAGAGATGGGGTAGAACAGAGCTCTCTGCCTCGTGGGAGGCTGCAGAGGAAGCAGATTTGGGGCAGCTGTGGCCCCTCTCCTGTCCCCTCACTGTCCTGCTCACTGGCAGCAGATTTGGGGTAGTTGTGACCCCTCTCCTGTCCCCTCACTGTCCTGCTCACTGGCAGCAGATTTGGGGTAGTTGTGACCCCTCTCCTGTCCCCTCACTGTCCTGCTCACTGGCAGCAGATTTGGGGCTGTTGTGGCCCCTCTCCTGTCCCCTCACTGTCCTGCTCACTGGCAGCAGATTTGGGGTAGTTGTGACCCCTCTCCTGTCCCCTCACTGTCCTGGTCACTGGCAGCTCCTGGGGACGCTGCCCTTGCTCTTTACTGTGGCTCCTCCTGCTGAGCCATCCCCTCCTGGACAGTGCTCCTTGCTGCTTCCCCACAGCTGGGACAGAATCAGAATCTCTCCATCAGGCAGAGCCAGCCTTTTCTCCCACAATCCAGGGATTCCGTGTTTGATGGGCAGAGCACTGAAGGTCATTCCCTGCTCCAAAGCTGGCCGAGCAGGCTCTGGACACTGCAAGGACACTGCACACAGGGTGACTCCCACACTGAACTCTGGGGTCCCTCTGACCTTCCCAGTCCCTGGAAATCCCAGTTCCTGAGTGAAATGAGGTCAGCTGCCCAAACTCCAACCTCTGAACCACAGCCAGGGAGGCAGAACTGCCCACCATGTGCTGCTGGGTGTCCCCAGCTCCCTCTGAGGTCGCTTCTCCTGGAATTATTTGTCAAATCCAAGCAGAAACCCTTCAGGCCAAGCACCCAGGAGTGGATTTCACGCCCACACTGGTGCCAGTACCCTCTGGGGTGCCATAAAACCCCCTCCCATCTCAGCACCCGGGGACCAGAGCCGAAGGTTTGATCCCTGGGTGCTCCCAGCCCCAGAGATTGATGGCAGAGCCACCTCCCGCCGGCCCTTTTGCTATATTAACATAAAGTTTCTATTGCACAGCAGTTTGATCCATTTGTGTTTATTTAACTCCTGTGTTCTGACAGAAGAAGATGGAGAATCTGCATAATTAATAATGACCCAAGCAATCTCCCTTAATGCCTGCTCAGGAGCCCTGATATCCCAGCTAACTGAGGACATCCATAACCCTGGCAGACAGGGAAAAGGCTCCTTCAGCCTGCTGAGATATTATTCCCCTGGGATCAGCAAAGGGGTGGTTTGCAGCTCCAGCCATTAGCTGGAATTGCTCAGGTCGTTCATAAAACTTCTTTTCCTTTGCACAAAGGGAGCACAGGGGCAGGGCTGCAGCAAGAGCCTGGGCACGAGGGGGAATTTCTTTGATGTATTTCTAGAAATGTCCATGGAATGGCACAGTGCTCCTGGCCTGAGCAGGCCTTTGGGGACGTGCTGGTGGCTTTGGGCAACACTTTTGTGTCACCTCTGCTCCAAGCTGAGGGGCTGCCCCAAAATCAAATCCCTGTGGAACAGGCAGGAGGGGCCCTGAGCCACCCCCAGATTGAAACCCCCCAGCCCCTGGCCACAAAGGGCACTGGAAAGAGGCCTGGGAGGAGTGGGGCTCTGGGCAGGCAGAGGCTTTGTCTCCTGCAAGGAAGCAAAGTTGTAATTCCTGCTATCAGAACAATGCTCTTTGCCAAATCAGATGAAATGCTTGTAACAGGGGCTAATCAGATTCTACATTAATGGGAGAAAATATGAAGCTAATCAACACTCAGGCAGGTCTCTAGGCTGCAGGCCTATTAAACTTCATAAAAAATTAATGACTGGAAGAGCAGAATGGTTTTAAGGGTTCTCCAGTGGCCCTGGGAGCTCTGGAGCCCCGTTCCCCTCTCCTGCCTCTGCCTGAGCCTCACCCCAGCCCTGCTCTGCTCCAGGACACTCCTGATGGATTCATCCCTTCCCACACCTCCTGCCCCACTGCCACGGTGGCTTTTCCATTGGAATCAAGGACATTTGTACCCCAGCACTCCTTGGATTGGGCTGGGAGGGACCTTAAAGCCCAGCCCAGCCCTGGCAGGGACAGCTCCCACTGTCCCAGGCTGCTCCAGCCCTGTCCAGCCTGGCCTGGGACGGGCAGGGGAATTCTTCATCATTTCCACAGGATGGATGTGCAGATCCCCAGTGGAGCTGCTGGAATCCAGAGCTGCCAGCTCCCCACGCCACCTCCAGCAGGTTGTGCTTCCCTAATGAGATGCAAACACGGAGATCAGATTACAAGGAACGGTGCAGGAATGGAAACAAGGAAGGTTCCTCTGCCTCACATCTGTTGAATATAAAAGGAGCCTCTGCTGATTTGGGCTGTTCCAGCCAAATTTCAAGCAGACAGGCTCAACCTGCCCGGTCCAGTCCCTCTCCTCACAGGCATTGTTCAGCTCTCACGTAATTGCAAGGTTGTGCACAACAGATCACTACAAGTGATCCTCTGTTTTCAGTGTCGTGGAGGGAAAACAATCATTTCTTGGGGTTTTTTTTGGCTGGGAAAACAGAAGACCATTAGAGCAAATCTTCAATATTTAATGCACTATGTAAATGAGATGTGTAAGTACATATCTGGTTCAGAGGGAGGGGAGGAGAGGAGGTGCATTCCAAGAGGGAGAAAGACACCTGGAGGATTCCGGAACCACTGCTCAGGACGTGGCTCTGAGCAGACCCTGGGGTTTGGGTCAGAAATCCCTGCAAGCCCCAGGGGGAGTAGCCCTGGGGCAGTTCAGAGCCCAGGCTGGCACTCCTGGGCTCATTCCCCCTCAGCCCACGAGTGGGATTTCCATGCCAGAGGGACCCTGCCCAGGTGGGCATCTCAGGGCTAAGCCAGGCTCAGGCTCTGCACGGGGCTCTGGGCACAGGGCCCCATCCCCTGCTGCCCTGGGCTTGGGGAAACCCTTCCCCCTGCACAAAGCAGGGTCTGGGGGCCATTTGGGGTCAGCTCTGGGCTCACAGAGAGGGGCACAGCGAGGCAAAGAGGGTTTTCTCTCACCCAGTCTCACCAAAACCCCCCAGAGCTGCTCCAGGAGCAGAGTGAACTCAGATTATTCTGGCACCTAAGCTGTGGGATGTGCCCCTGTGGGTTTATTCAGACAAACAAGCTGTGGGTGCAGTCTCAGAGGGGCCTGGGTGAGGTAAGAACAAACTGGGGTGATGGATTCACCCTTCCTCTCCCTTCCCCTGAAGGATCTGAGGCAAATTCTCACCTGGCAGAGGAGTCCTCAAGTACACATTAGAGATTTTGGGAGTCCAGAGAGTTGGATTTCACAGATGAAAGGAAGCAGCAGCTGTAGGTCAACAGCAAAGACAGATCTAAAATTCATCTTTCCTGACTAACAGCTTAAAGTGCCTCTGTTTAAAAAAACATGCAGCCCTTTGGAGATGCAGCTTTGCCTCTCTCAGGCCTCGCTCCTACAGAAGATAAACCCAAGATGAAAAATTTATTGGAATGCAAACTGTGCAGGTAAAGTGCTGGCTACAAGTGCAAAGCAATAAAACTGCTCCTGCTGCCTGCACCTCCTGCTCCTGCTCCCTGCAGCAAAAACCTGAGATGTTCAGCAGCCATCAGCCCAGCTCACCTGCACCTGCTCTGCAGAACAACTAGAAAAGAATAAATCTTGATTTTTCTTTAATGTTTGATGCATAACATACGAGGAGTTGGTAAAATTGGCCCCTGACTTAAATACAAAGCTGTCATCCCTGCAGCCAAATGGTCTCACCTTGCAAAAACTGCAACAGGACAAAAAGGATCAGAAAATCATCGAATCCCACAATGGTTGGGGTTGGAATGAGCTTAAATCCCATCCAGAGCCACCCCTGCCATGGCAGGGACACCTCCCACTGTCCCAGGCTGCTCCAAGCCCCGTCCAGCCTGGCCTGGGACACTGCCAGGGATGGGGACCCCATGGAATTACCTGTGCCAGGGCCTGCCCTCCCTCCCAGGCAGGAATTCCTTCCCAGTTTCCCGCCTGTCCCGGCTCTCTGGCTCTTTGAAGCCATCCCCTGCCCTGGCACTGCACACTGACAATGATCCCCCCTGTGCCCTGCTGTGCTTGCAGCTGTGACCCCTCTCTGGAATTTGCAGCTCCTTTTCCTGCCCTGCTCTTTGAGGTTTCTCTGCACTCGTGCCACTGATGGGCTTCTCGAGCACTTTAAATTCCTTAAAAATTGTATTATTTGGGTATCATTAACCACCAGAGATCCCCCTGCCCACTGAAACACTGAGGAACCTCTGCTTCTAAAGGAAGGGAGATGAGGTTTCTCAGCCCCTGTGGCTGCAGGTTGGGTGTGCTGGGCTCAGAATGGAGAGAACAAAGCAGGTGGGAACAGGTGGTGGCAGCTTTTGATGACCACACAGGGACTACAACACCATTAACAAGACTGATGCAACCCTTCCTCTCATTTTCTATCCAAGTCGTCTCTTCCAGGATCCCATTGTCTGCAGGGCAGGGGAAGGGGCTCTGTGATCTCACATGAAGGAAGGAGGCAGGAGCTGCAAAGAGCTCTGAAAAAAGGAAATAAATCGATTGCTTTGGTCCCTTTATTCTGAACTTTTCCAGGCAGGGCGTATTTACTGCTGGATCTCATCCTGGTACTCACTTGGAATGCACTGAGTGGAATCAGCTCGTTAGAAATCCAAGCAAGGCATTCATGTGGTTTTTTTTCTTCCCTTTTGGGAATCCTCTCCTGTGTAAATAAGACACATAATAACCCTTCTCTGCATTTTACACATGTGCACAGCTTTTCAGCCATAAATGTCACAGTGCTGCTGCAATTATCCCCATTTTCCAGGAGGAAAAAAGGGAGCACAGAAGGGTCTGATCCACAAACGTTGGCTGTGACAGCTAAATTTGGAGGTTTGTGTACAGGGCAATTTTCAGCCCTCCCACCCTCTGCTCAGGGAGCAACATCCAAACCCCAGTTCCTGCAGTCCTGGGATCTAAGGGGGGCAGAGGGACTGGGGGAGGTCCCTTCTCACGGACAGGATGAGAGGAAAAGGACTCAGGATGGGCCAGGGGAGGTTTGGATTGAATATCAGAGTTAAAAAACTTCCCAGGAAGGCTTGGAAAGCACTGGAAAGGTCCCTCAAGGACCTCTCTGCTTTCAGCTGACAGTGCCTGGGATTGAGCTCCATTTAATTTCTGAATTTCCACAAAGACCCTGTAAGTGATTGTGATTTTGCAGTGGAAAAAAAAGGGTCTCGCCGTATCTAACCCCCAGAGTCTTTTAATCTCTAAATCAATAAAATCCATTAAACAAATTGCTCTCCCCCCACCTCTCTCCACGCATCCCATCCAAAGGGAGAGGCTTTGCCATTATTTATTTAATTTGGAGCACGTTCCAGAGCTCTGCTGATGGATGGAGCCCTTCTGCTGGTGCAGTTCAGCTGTCGGAGGGCTGCAGCAAAAAATCCCAGCTTCAAACTTTGAATGGAAACAAATGGCCTGTAAATGCAGCTTTCGAGGAGGGGGCAGAAAAATAAAAAACCAAAAAAAACAACACTCCACAAAAAGCCTGGAATGTTTGTAGGGTTTAGGCTTCATGCTCTGTATGTGCAAATCAGAAGGAATGATTAAAAGCAGCTCCTCTCTTTGGAAAGGTTAAGTGTCTCATCTCACACAAAGGAACTCTGTGTACCGGCACTCTCACATCCTGGAGTGAGATCAAGTGCTGGAGTCTTGATAGCAGAATATTTAGTGATAAAGAATGAGTATCAGGGAGGATTGAAAACATGGAGAGCAGGCAGATGTGCTGCAGCACTTGGGGCTGTATTGACAACAGCGAGCTGGGAATTCACCCAGTGGAGAACTGAAAAAAAAAAAAAAGAGAGGAATAGTTGGGGATGGATGTGTTTGGGTGAGGGGGGATCTTTACCAGGCTGGGGGGATAAAGAGATGAAAATATTTCCCATCTCCCCTCACAAGGAGTTCCTGCTTTGTCTGGGTGCACATGAACCAACAGACAAAATCTCTTGGGAAACCACTGTTGATGCAACGGGGGCTCATTTAATCTGAATTTTCTCAGGTTTTGGAGGGCAGCAGGAGCCCCCCCCATTGTCAGGGTGAGGGGGGACAGAGGATTTGTCAGGCCCTGGGCTCTGCCCCATCCTGCAGGGCTGGCTGATTGCAAACCAAGTATTTGGTGTTTGAAAGGGCTGTGGCTCTGGGACACTGAGTCAGGAAAGACAGAAGGACACCGTGCCCAGGTCAGGAGGGAGCTGTGAGAGATTTCCCTCTGTGGATCAGCTCATTTCCCTCCCAGCAAAAACTCCCTGGGACAGATTTCCTTCCTGGGAATGAGGGAGGGATGGGAGAGTTCCCTGCTCCGAGGCTCTAAATATGGCATTGAGCAGGCTGGGAGGAGAGGGAAGGGGCTGGCAAGAGGCCATCATTAATTTTCTGACATTTGGAGAACTGTGACATCGGCTCTGATCTGTCTGTGGTGAAACACTCCACAGCCCTAAGGCAGCAGGAGTATCTCACCAGGCTCTGATAGCCAGACAAACAACAGCTCACTCTGTCTCTGGCTCGACAGAAGGACAAAAAAGGGGGAAAAAAATAGACAAGGGCTTGAAATTAAAGCATTGAAGCATTGTCATAACAAAGAAGGCCCGGTTTTGGTGCTGGCATTACAAAAGCAGGGTTAAAACCCCAAGCTCTGCTCATTTCCAGGCCAGAACTCTGTGCCTGCTGCTCTGGGCTGAAGGGATGGGGAGAAGAGGTTCCCTGCTGGCATGGGAAGGGAAAAGGGATGGAAGGCAGCACAAACTGCTGAGGAATGTGGAGAACATGGATGTGGAACGTGGAGAATCCTCAGAGGGATGGAGCTCTCTGGTGTTTGGTGCTGGGAGGGGAATTTGTGCCTGGAGCTGCCCTTGGGGTGCCCTGCAGACAGAGCCAGCCAAGGGCACGGCCAGGGTGGCCCCAGAGCTCCCTGTGCAGACACCTGGCACTCACAGGGACTGTGTTCAGTGTCACCTCCTTCCTCTGGGTCCCAGAGGGGAGCTGTGGCCTTGCCCACACACGGGGAGCCCTTGCAGAGCTGATCTCCCTCGGTGAGTTTAACAGAGCAGCACCTCCAGCAGGGCTGGACCCCACATTCCTGGGGAACGGGAAAAACCAAAGGAAAGAGCAAAGCCAGGGCTTGGGGCAGCCACAACGTGAGGAGCTGCAGCCACAGGAGCAACCTGAGGGAAACCTGCCCCTCTGGGCCCAGGAGAGCTGCCAGCAGAGAGGGAGGGGGCAGGTTTTGTGAAGGATCCTTCACTCTGCCTCCTTGGATGGGAGAAAAGCTCGAGGAGCGCAGGGAACCCATTCAAACAGTGTTTAGAGATAATTGCAGCAGCTAATTGCCAAATAATAATAATAAAACATCTTGAAGTTCGCTAATGGAGGGGTTGAAATACTGTAATTCTTAACAGACAGCAATTAATACAGGCTGGATTATCCAATAAATTAAGAGACCTCATCCATTCTGTCCTGGAACCACATGATGACATTTTATGTGGTGACAGCTCTGCTCAGAAATCAGATATGTCTGAAATTCTTTTATTTTTATGGGGACAAACAGACATTCTCTAGTGAAAGTTAAATGAATTAGAGCCCTTCTGTAAACAGTTTGCAATCCCTGCATTCATTCAAGTCAAAAGAAATTGTGCTGTTAATCAAGTCTTCATTTTAAAAGGATCAGAACTGGACCTGGCCTATCGCCCCCCTCTCCCCCCACTTCCCCAGTAATCACAGACCAGCCTTGTGCAAATTAAAGCCTAAATCTGGCTTTCTGTTTAATTGAGTTCTGCCCAGCTCTGGCCTTTCAGCCACAGTGCCATTTGCAAAGTGTGACCAGGAGGTCTGGGGGTGGATTTTGTGCTGCTCTCCTTTGGTCCACGATGCAAGGCATGAGTCCTCTCTCCTCACAAAGTTCTCTCTGCATTTGATATAAATTTTCTTGCGCCACCTGAAGCTGATGAGCACATTCCACACTCTGCAATAATTCTACTCCAGACAGCAAACCAGGAATATTTTGGGGCTGGGTTTTCGAGGAGGTTGTTTCAGGCAGGGGAGGTTCTCTGCTGTGAAGCCAAACCCACCAAAGCAGGCCCAGACTCCTGAAATTTCTGCCTCAGAGCCCTCAGCATGGCACAGCTGGGGGGCTCTCACAGCACTAAAAACATCTGAGCAAGGCTCCCCAAAGGCAGAGTGAAAAACTGCCTTTGTTCACAGAGCAAACCCAGGGGCAGCAGCAGAGTCTGGGACACTCAGAGCCCCTGGATGAGGGACAGCAGAGCTCTGGGACACTCAGAGCCCCTGGATTAGGGACAGCAGAGGTTTGGGACACTCAGAGCCCTTGGATGAGGGACAGCAGAGCTCTGGGACACTCAGAGCCCCTGGATGAGGGACAGCAGAGCTCTGGGGTAAACCCAAACTGCCAGCACCGAGATCCATGGCTGCCTTTGAAGTGCTAAACTTCTCCTACAAACGGACATCAGGAACCTTGGAGCAAGGACGGTCACTGCAGGATTTGCTGGATCTTGCAGGACACAATTCCACAATTCCTTGTGCTTTGGGAATTTCAAAGGCTCACAGTGAGTCAGCTCCTGCCTGTGAGCAACACCATCCTGTGGATCTGGGAGGAAGAGGCTGCCAGAGCAGCCAGCCTGGGTTTTGAAGAAGTGGTTGCATTTCAGAGGAGAGGGTGGGAGCTGGCAGAGCAGCCAGGAGAGCCCTCGTTCGTGTCCAGCTCCCTGGATCCAGGAATGAGCTTTCCCAGCATGGTTTCCCACCAAGCAAAATGGAAACCACGGCAAGAGGGGAAATAAAAGGCAGAGATTGAGAGCTGCTGCTTCCTCCCGGAGCTGTGAACAGGAGGGATTGAAGTACAGGCTATTCTGTATATGAAATAAACACCATTAAGGCATCCATTAACCTATGTGAGCCTTCAATTAGATCAGTAATGCTTTGAGGGAAGAACTGTTTCTGATGTATGCTTGGAGTGAATAATGAAAGATTGGCCCCCAGGTACTACAGCCCTATCAATAATAAACATTATTACTAAATAATAGGAACGAAGACTCGGAGTTAATATTTAAAATGTGCATGAGACCAAGGCATGCCCAAGCACATTTCACGCTTATTTTAATTGCCACCAGACAAATAGAATGAGGATGGCTGTTCACTCCAAAGGGTGTGATTCTGTTTTGCTGAAGCACTCAGATTTTAGCGTGCCATTGTCAAGCCTATTTGGAGTAAATTGTGGGGAGAATTGCAATGAGAGCTGTAGTTGCCTAGCAAAGGTCTACGATTTCCATTTAAAATTAATGTGAACTGTTTCTCTGAATCTGACATATGGGCTCTGAGAACCCCTGCCAAGATGTCAAGAGCTAGACTGCTCCCCCTCCAACTCCGAAAAAACGCTGGAGGCAACTTTCTCCTGGTGTTTGGGCTTTTGGCTCCCGTGCAAAACAAAGAGCCCTGGTTCGGTGGGGCTGCAGAGCCAGGCAGGGCACAGGGAGCAGCAGGGACAGAGCCTGAGCCCCTCTGGGGGGGCTTCTGCCCCTGCAGTGCTGTCACCCTGTGCCATCCCCAGGGACAGCCCTGTGGCCCCTCAGCTCACTCAGCCAGGGCACAAGCCGTGGGTTCTCTCCAAAACCAGCAACCAAAACCTCCTCTGAGCAAAGCCAGGCCTGCCCGAGGGGTGGTGGACATCAGAGAGCCCAGGTGACACCGTGGGGACCAGCCCAGCTGGCAGAGGGGGTGACAGAGGTGTGACCTGTGTGGCTGCTGCCAGAGGAGGTTTGGGCAGAGCCCCGTTCCTGCAGGGGTGGCAGCTCTGTGTGGGCACAGGGGTGCAGGACAATTCCATGCCCTGGGTCCCTTCCCAAGCCTCCCAGCTGGCCCAAAGGCTCTGCAGCTTCTGGAGCCCCCAGGTTCAGCCCTGAGCAGGGCCCTGGCTGCGAGGGGAGCTGCTCCTGCCCCAGGCAGATCCCACTGCTCCCACTCCATCCCCAGCCCTTCATCCTGCCCCACCATGGGCACTGCAAAAGCTCTTCCAAATCCTCCAGCTCCTCACCTTCCCCTCCACCACATCCTGACCTCCCATTCCTTGAATACCTGCGCTTGCTCAGCATTTGAGAAAGTTCATTTCCCTTTAAATAAATTCCTCTTCCCCTCCACAACGAAAAAAATCACATTTCTATTTGGTTTGCTTTCTCATTCTTTTTTATTTTTTTCCCCATTTCCCAAATTATACCCTTTTGGATAAGTGTGAAACTCTTTTCAGTGAAACTCGGGGGCAATAAGAGAGAAATCTGCCAAGGGTTACACAGACTCACAGATTAAACTGGCTCAGGAGGCAGCCTGGGGAAGGGGAATCACAGAGGAGGGGGGGAAAGAGAAAATGAGGCATCTGAGGGATAAAAGAATAGGTTCTAAAATACCAGGAAACAATAAAGATACTAAAAATGGCTCTGGGAAGGCAGAAGCGAATGCTCAGCTTCCCACACCATCTTTAGGATGCTGAAGGAAGTTCACAGATGAGATAAGCTTGGCTCTGGATACAGAAAGCTCCTGTAGGACACAGAGCAGGCTGCCCTGGGCTGGCCTCCCCTCCCTGAGCTGCCTCTGGCCAGAGCTCCATCCTCACCCCTGGCTGGAGCTCCATCCTCACCCCTGGCTGGAGCTCCATCCTCACCCCTGCCCAGCTGTGCAGGGACTCTCCAGCTCTGTGCAGCTGCAGCTGCAAACCCCTCAGGGCAGTCTGGGACCAGAACCTGCTTTCACTGTCCTCACCACAAGCACAGCCTGACCTGGGCCTGGTGTCCCCAGGAGCCTCCTCAGGACTGGACAAGAGCAGCCAAACATGAGCAGGAATAGTAATTCCAGTTATTCCTTCTTTTGGGATACCAACGCTGCCTTTAACAGCTGGATCCTCTCTGGAGTGGGAGGAGAGACAAAACAGAATGGAAAAGGAGGAGGAATCAGAATAAAAAGCCCAGTAATGCTTTTCCTGTGCAGTTCCACCTCCAAAGCAGCACCCAGGTCCTGCAGGGGACAGGCCCAGGTCCCAAGGAAGGGAACTGAAACAGGATCAGAGGGTGGGTTGGGCTGGCAGGGACCCAAAAGCCCATTCACTCCATCCCATCTCACTCCATCCCATCTCACTCCATCCCATCTCTCTCCATCCCATCTCGCTCCATCCCAGCTCGCTCCATCCCATCTCTCTCCATCCCATCTCTCTCCATCCCATCTCTCTCCATCCCATCTCACTCCATCCCAGCTCTCTCCATCCCATCTCGCTCCATCCCAGCTCACTCCATCCCATCTCACTCCATCCCATCTCTCTCCATCCCAGCTCACTCCATCCCATCTCACTCCATCCCATCTCACTCCATCCCAGCTCGCTCCATCCCGTTGCCTCTGTCCCAGGTTGCTCCCAGCCTCACCCAGCCTGGCCCTGGGCACTCCCTGAGCAGCCTGGGCACCAGCAGAGCTCCTCTTGCTGGGAGGCAGGACAGGCCTGGCCCGGGATTCTCTGCCTCCCCAGCCCCTGGGGAAGGGCAGGCTCTGAGCTCCCAGGCAGCGCCAGCCCCTCTGCCCTGGCCCCTCTCCTGGCCCAGGGCCGGGCTGGTGGCAGCCCTGCTGCCATCCAGGGATGCCTGGGGTGCTCCACGTGTGTCCTATGCCCCGGGAGCCCTGGGGACATTCCCTGGCTCCGGGACAGCCACGAGCAGCAGAGCCCAGGACAGGCTCTGGAGAGAGTTCCCCATGGAGACACACCAGGGCAACGCTTTCTGCTGGTGGAAACAGTCTGGAGGAAGAAACAAAACATGCAGACACGCACAAAGACGTTGGCTTTTTTTGTTTAATCTGACTTGGACTCTGCTGAATTGGTTCATTGTTTGTGGGGGAATCTGAGCAGAATTAATGACTGGCGCAGGCAGGAAGAGGCACTGTTTGCAAATGCAGTGGCCAGACATTCTCCAAGATCTGTAATCTAATTTAGCTTGGAGAGTTAATGATTTTAATGATTTGTTGTGATCTCAAAACAACTGTTAGGAGATAAATCTACATCATTAAACCTATTATGATGTTTTGCTTCATTTAGCAAATGGTGTTTTTTGTTCTGAAGACGCCCACATCTTAAACAAGCAGAGGGGTCAGCTGCTGATGGTGAGGAACAATTTATTCCCAGCTCCCTTGGAGACTGAAATGAAAGGTGTCCTTGGGAAAAAAAATAATTCCTCACAAATGTTATTGACTGTTTTCTAAACAGCAGGCTTTGCTGGAGCTGTGATGTGTCCGTGTGAGTGTCTGGGACAACCAGACAAGGTTCCTGCAAGCAGCCACTGGTGGTTCAGGATCACTTGGTGAGAATTCCAGTTCTTTCTCAAGGAATCCCAGGGAACTGCCAATCCCAGGGCACAGCAAGAGAGAGATGGCAGCAGCAAGGAGCCCTCTAGGAGCTGCTCAGCCCTGGGTGAGAAATTTCCCTCCTGGTTTTGGGAAGGCAGGTCCACATGCCACAGCAGGGCAGGCTGTGAGCCCTCCTCCTGCAGGACATGTCCATGGGGACAGCAGAGCCACTGACACATCCCACAGCTGCCACTCCAGCTCCTCCTCCTGCCCTGCACCTCTCCTCTGCTCCACCACGGAATGGTTTGGGTGGGAAGGGACCTCAGACCCCACCCAGTGCCACCCCTGCCCTGCGCAGGGGCATCTCTGCTGTCCCAGGGTGCTCCAAACCCTGTCCAGGCTGGATCCTACAGCCCCTGCAGGGAGGTTTCCTTCCTCTTTCTATAGGACTGACAGGTGAAATGTGAATTTAATTCCCCCGAGAGTGACCGACCCCCATTGCCCTCCCACAGACAGAGCAGATCCTCACACTCCTGAGCTCTCCCACAAACACAGATCCTCACAGCCCTGAGCCCTCCCACAGACACAGAGCAGATCCTCACAGCCCGGAGCCCACAAACACAGATCCTCACAGCCCTGAGCCCTCCCACAGACACAGAGCAGATCCTCACAGCCCGGAGCCCACAAACACAGATCCTCACAGCCCTGAGCCCTCCCACAGACACAGAGCAGATCCTCACACCCCTGAGCCCACAAACACAGAGATCCTCACAGCCCTGAGCTCTCCCATCACAGCCCCTGAGCCTTCTCTGCTGCCCAGGGAGGCACAGGGGGGCAGGCAGAGAGGGCTCTGTGTTTTCTGCCTCTCTGTGCCAGTTATTTACACAGCAGAGCAAACAATCAGCCCCTCTGCCTGCAAGCTGGAGGAGTCAATTACAATCTGACTACATTTGCCTAAGCTAAATATTTTATACATTTCAAATACGATGCACAGGAAAAAATGCCAATTCTGTAAACACCAATGTCTGAGTTTTTTTTTTTCTTGCTCAGCTGCTTTTTATTCCCCGGGCAGGGAGGGATATTTTGGTTCTTCCCTCTCACTCAGCAGCCACCACCATTCCAGCCTGGCTGGAATGTCTGCCTGGCACTGGGGCACAGGGAGATGAGGAGGGACAGGAATGCATTTGTCTGTTGTGGAAGTGAAACACCCACTGGGGTCTGAGCTCTGTCCTTGGAGCCTTTCTAATCCCCCACACTGCCTGGGGAGCACAGACTTGTCACTCTAATAACCCAAAGCAAATAAAACCCAAAGAATTTCCTTTGCCTTGTGTTTGTTTGGGGGAAGCTTCTTTCCTCGGCTCTGGATATGGGGAATATATTTTATTACCCACTGTGACATCTCCAAGTGCAGCAGTTGGACTCTGCTGGAGTAGAAAGTCATGTCCTGCCCTTGTGCTTTGCCTTCAGCCCCAGAAATTCCTGTTTCTTATCCAAGGGAGGAGGCTCTGGAGCCGTGCACACCCCCTGTGCTCCAAACACACAGAAAAGGCTCTGAAGCCCCAGATATTGTCCCCACCTGGGTGACAGCTGCTGTCTGACCCTGGCCTGCAGCCCCAGACAACTTTGCATTCCCAGTTTTACGAGGAAAACCTCCAAGTCCATAAACCCCCAAAATCTGGACACTTGTGTTCCATCCCAGAGAGAGAGTAAACAAAGAACCCTGCCAAAGAAACAGAGCTTCCCAAGCTTGGGTGGGAGCAAACACTCGTATAAAATAGCAGAATTCGGGGATTCTTTCTGGTCTTAAAAGTTCAAGGTGACTTTGGTGCATCCAAGCCAGCACCGAGCCATTAAACTCTGGATGGGAATTTGGGCACAGCAAACATCTGGTGCCACACTCAGAGTCAGTGCCTGTGGATGAGACAAACACAGCTGAAACTGGGACAGCTCCACGCTGCTGGTGGTGCCAGAAGAACCCCAGGGAAGATGGGGAGCTGTGTTTCGTGGGGACACTCCCATGATTTCCCATTTTCCTGGCTGAAATGAGACCCCCTGCTCACCATTTTGGCCACCACTCCCCTGCCAACTGTTGCAGCCATTCCTGGCTGTGCTGTGATATTTGGGAAGTGCCCTCCAGGTAGAACAAATGTTGGTTTATTTGCTGGGTGGAAATTTGTTAAATAAATCATAGATTCATCGTGGCACAGGAAATTAGCAATAAGCTGTGCCTGGAAGGTTGGACATATTGTACTTCAAAATAAGCAGGAGGCCTCTTTGCAATTCAAAGGAGATATATTGGGAAATGGGAAGGCACATCTGTTAATCATTTTTCCAATGCCCAAAAGGTCCCAGCAGAGCCCTGCTCCAGCACCGAGTGCCTCTTTTAAATGAACTTCAGTGCCTCCTCTGCCAGCAGAGAGCTTGGGAGCTTTTCCTGTGGGAGCTCTGATGTCCTTGGCTGTGTTGGGAGTGGGGCTGTGCTGTCCACGCTGGAGGAGTCCCACAAGATGATGATTATTATTATTATCATTATTATTATCATTATTATCATTGCATTCTATCACTATTATTGCATTCCCCTCTCTCTCAGCAGCACTGGGGGTGTTATTATTCTGGCAGGGGCTGCAGCCTGGGGTGCTCTTTATTTGACAATTACCCCTGAGTTTCCCCAGCAGAGAGCCCATGGGAAGGCTGTTCCTGAGAGCTCCCTCCAAGTGACATCTGATGAATTTAAATAACGGGTTTGAGCGCTGCTAACGCTCCAAACATTTTTACATTTATTACAACCTTTACAAAGCCTTTGTTCCTCTTCCCGATCGTTTCACAACCCTCATCTACCTGGAAATAATTCAAGCAAGCATATCAAAAGGGTGCTGGAAGCCTCTGGACCCTTTGCCTGTGCCTGGGTCAAATGTTCTTTCTCGACAAGGGACACGAGGCAGGGGCTGTTCCCTCAGCAGCTTTTGGGTCATTTTCTCTTTTTCATTGGATCTGCATTTTCCCACCTCCAATAATGGGTGAAATCAGGAGAACTTCACCTTCCCACGTTTCCATAGAATCATGGAATGAGTTGGGTTGGAAGAGGCCTTGAGGATTTTTTATTCCCCCTGCTCTGGACAGGGAGGTTCCCACTGGGCCATTTCATGGAGAGGGAGATTTCAACAACTGAAATGTAAAAACCCAGAGCCCGTGGCAGAGCTGGGCCTGGAATCCTCCATCTCCATTCATCTCACACACGGGTTTGTCACCCCTCCCACAGTCACAGGGCTCCTTCTCAGATGACAGCCAGCAGCTATCATTATTTTTTTTCACCCTTAAACTACCCAGAGAAGGAAAAAATCAGTGAAAGAAAGGCCAGCACAAGTTCAGCTGAAGCAGAAGTGATGCTCGTCGCTGCAGGGCAGTTTGAACTGAACTCCAGTGTAGTTTAGATAAACAAGGATTAATTATCTTCCTGTTAGTCTGGGAGGCAACTGATAGCACATATAATTAAATTATTTTGCAGTTACTATTTTCTGAATGCTTAACCAAGAAGCAGCATAAAGGTAGTGGGTTTTTTTAATATCTTGCAGAATAGTTTCATGATCAGAATATTTTGTTTTACTGTATTAGCTTGTGTAAACTGTGGCACTGCATGTTTCCTTTTGCTTTTATTTGCCCATTGGGTCGTTTACTTATTGGAATTGAAGTCAGGAGTGGTTTGCTCTCCCAAACAGCTCTGAATTTCTAATAAATATGTAAATAATATATCTCTGAGCTGTTGCCCTTGGCATTTGTTCCTGCATTATCCTCGGCAGTGGTTAGTCTGCTGTGAACACGCTCTTGTTTTACTTGGAAGGAATATCCGTGATGGGAAGCGTGCAGGAGCCAGGGGTGCTCCCCCCTCTCTGCTGGGGCTGCAGGGCAGGAACAGCCCCGAGGGGCGAGCAGGGGACAGGGACACTGGGGGACAGCAGAAACCAACCCTGAGAGCTCCCCGAGCACAGGGGACTGCCCCAGTCCTGGCGCAGGGAAATCCTGATTATTCCAACCTCACCCTGAGAGAAGAGGGGCTGCCACAGGGGAAGGGGGGTTTCAGCAAGCCCTGAATTTTCCCTGGTGGCTGCAACTCCCTCACAGCAGCCTCAGGCTCCCAGTGCAGCCCCAGCAGGGACTGGGAGCACTGGTGGGCGCAGGCTGGAGCCACACCAAGAGAGGGACAGGGGATGTGACAGCCCAGGGACTGGGAAATCAGCAGCAGGGGCTGGGGGAAGAGGCTGAATCTTGAGGGCATGGTGGAATAAATGAGATGTCGAGAGATTAAAGCTGTGCCAGGCAGAAACTGCAGCCACGGGCAAGGAGGGGAGCATGGCATGGGACACAGAGGGGCAGGGCCTCGGCCAGACCCCCTGGCCCCATTCCTGCAGGAATTCAGCTTTCAAATCTGCTGCTGATGGTACAGCAGTGTCCAGCACGGCATGGGGGGCTCCAGGCAGCTCGTGCCCCTCAGCCCCTTTCTATTTCCATCCAGCTCTGCGGGCTCCTGGCACTCAGCAAACCCTCTGCCAAGGGGGACAGCTCTGGGGACTGTCACTGCTGAGAGTGTCCTTCAGCAGACAGGACCTGCAGGGAGCTGTACGAGGGCTCAGGGCTGAGAGAGAGCCTGAGCACAAACCCCAGAGCTGAGAGAGAGCCTGAGCACAAACCCCAGAGCTCAGAGAGAGCCTGAGCAAAAACCCAGAGCTCAGAGAGAGCCTGAGCACAAACCCCAGAGCCCAGAGAGA
>VZTB01016707.1:215985-254609 GCA_013397245.1 Thryothorus ludovicianus | reverse complement strand
GGGTAAATCCTCTGGGATTTATACACCCAGGGTAAATCCTCTGGGATTTACACACCCAGGGTAAATCCTCTGGGATTTACACACCCTGGGTAAATTCTCTGAATTTTACACATCCATGGTAAATCCTCTGGGATTTACACACCCTGGGTAAATTCTCTGAATTTTACACATCCATGGTAAATCCTCTGGGATTTACACACCCGCCAGGGCAGTTCTGTCCTCCCAGGCCCGGGGCTGCCCGGGTGACCCCGGCCCGGGGGAAGCCCCTCGGGACTCCTTCGCTCGGGTTTATCGGCTTCTTCCTGCCCGTGCCTGTGCAGGGACGAGCGGCTGAGACTCGCGGCTGCTCCGGGCGGGGATGGAGCCCCGGTGGCGGTGCCGCTGTCGCAGAGCCCCCTCTAGCGCGGTGCCCCGGCCGGAGCCGCTCCCGCATCCCCATCCCCATCCCGTGCCATTCCCTCCTCCCCATTCCGAGCCTCTCCTCCATCCCCATCCCCATCCCCATCCCGAGCCGCTCCAGCATCCCCATCCCGAGCCATTCCCTCCTCCCCATTCCGAGCCGCTCCTGAATCCCCAGCCCGTGCCATTCCCTCCTCCCCATTCCGAGCCTCTCCTCCATCCCCATCCCCATCTCGAGCCGCTCCTGCATCTCCATCCCCATCCCGAGCCGAGACCTCCCGGCACACACGCGGTTATTTATGGCCGCTGTCAGGGAAGGGGGAAATTTAAGAGGAGTTCAGAGTCAGGGCTGCCAGAGCTCCGCTGCCTGAGAAATCCGATAAAGATCTTCCCTGTCTTTATAGGGCTCCAGCTCATTTGGGGAGGCTGCGGAGAGAACTGCAAAGATTCCATCTAATCTCGGTAAACAAGTTTATATCCTTAATTTTCCTGTGCGGGTCTGTCAGTCTAGACGCTGAGCTCTGCAGTGCAAAAGGCAGGCTAATCAAACAGGTTTAAAAATGCAAATAAAATGCTGCAATTAATAATACTGGTGCATAGATTGATCTGGAAGTTATCGAGTGAAAGGGATGACTTGAGGGTCTGGAAGTGTTTCTGTTATCAGATTACATTTTCATGTTGTTATAAAGCTGTGAGGGGGGGCTGGGAGTCAGAGTATTCAGCTCTCAGAGCCCGGTGCCCCCCTGGAACAGATTAAACCCAGGCTTTAAGGGTTTACTGGGGAGACAACCACGTGCAACTCACATTTATCAAGTGTCTGTCGGTACTGCCAATGAAGAATGAAAGGCAAATAAAATAATAAATAAATAAATAAAATAATGAGGGAAATCCTTTCCAGAGCAGAGCACCAATGCTCCCAGGAGGTCTGTGAACAAAATCTCTTTCCCCGATGTCCATCCCCCGGTGTGGCTGAGCAAGGCCCTCTCCTGAGCAGCTCCCAGCGCTGCCTCCCCGATTTCTCCTGCAATTCAGAGCCCTGAACCCCTCCTGACAGGAGTGGGGCTGCTCCCCGTGTCCCTCAGCTGCACCCCACATCCGAACACCCTTCCCAAGGGAGGCAGAGCTCGGCAGGAGCGGCTCAGAGCCCTCAGCCTGGACTTTGAGCAGCGACACCAACCCACGGCAGGCTCCTGCTCCTCTCTCTCTGCAGGGCTCGCTTCCTGAGCTCCGCGGCAGGGCTGGAGCAGCTGCAGCAGTGCGAGATGCCTTAAGAGGGCTGTCTAACCAAAAACTCCGCCGTGCCTTTCGAGGAGAGCTGATGAAAAATGTTCCCTCTGCCAGGAAACCTCTCCTTGCCCAGGGCTCTCTCACAGACTCTCCAGCCGAGGAGAGGCGGCCCCGGGGGTGCTCTCTGTCACTGTCCCCACGACCTGAGCTCGTCCCTGTGATCTGTGGGGCTCCCAGGGGGTCGCAGCCCCGAGCTGCTGCCAGGGGAGGAGCAGGTTATCACTGCAGGTTATCGCTGCTGCTCGCACTGTGCTGCTGGAAGGGAACATTTCCTGCTCCTCTGGGCCTCACAGCCCAGCCTTTTGCTTTTTTCTTGTTCCATTATGCCCGTGAATAACCATGAATTCCTTCCAGGCACCTGAGACCCTCCCCGAGGTCACTGGGACAAATGACTTGTGCAGCTCTGTCATCTCCTCTTCATTTTTCTCCCTGTTTTTACAGCATTTTATTCACTTGCTCTGTGTTTTCCACTCCCTAAACCCCCACAAGCTGAGTGCTTTGCTTTAACAGCCCCCAGAGCCCTGACCTGAGCCCTGGGATGTCACTAAAATCACAGCCCCACAGGGATAAATCATGGAATCATGAAGGTTGGGAGATCATCGAGTCCAACCTTTGACCCTGCTGCCCCCTGCCATGGAGTCTCACACCTCCCCTGGTATTTTGGGCACTTTCAGGGATGGGGAGTGCCCTCACAGGGATGGTGGAGCCTCTCCCAACCCTGAAACATTCCTTCAGTGAGGTGAGCACTGGGATTTGTTCAACACTTCACCAGAGGGAGCTGAGGAGAAATTCCCCTTGTACCCCCACTTGTCCCAGACACCTCCCATCCCATCTCCCAGGGCACCTCTCTGCCCACAGAGTCAAAAAAGAGACGGCAAAGGGTGAGGGAGCACGAAGGAGGACACACTGCCAGAATGGTTAAATAAAGTCTTCTTCTTTCCTCTTTCCTTTTTTAACAGCTCTGTAAAGTGCAAATGTGAAGGAAACCACCCACAGCAAGATGGGTTAAGGAACATTTGTCAATAAGAAAGAGAATAAAAGCAGGCACTAAAACAACAGAAATAATGACTCTGCTTTCCAGATTTTGATTCCAAAATGTCTGGTGCCTCAGGCAGTTATCTGAAAAACCCTTCTCCAGCACAGCACCTCCCTGTTTGCCTCAAATCGTTGGAGTTAACAAATATTCCGTGTGTGAGGGAGAGAGGCTCTGACAGACAGCCCAGAGCTACTGGAGAGCTGGGACTGCCAGGGGGAACAGAGACCAGAGCACCAGAAATATTACAGCAATATATCTTCAGCTTGCAAAGAAATATTTCCATTTTCTTCATCTTTCCCCCCTGTCCAAAGGAGCTGCAGCCTTGAACTGCACCTGAAGCAGGGGGTGGTGCTGGGAACCCCTTGGAAATTGCCTCTTCCATGGGAATTGTCTCCTCACACTCAGGAATCACCACCAGAGCTGCTCATCTTTGTCTGCCGGGGCACAAAACCCCCTGGGGTGGCTCCCCTTGTGACAGTCACCAGGGATTTCCCATGGGGGACATCCCAGAGCTGTGGGAGGGTGGCCCCACATCCCTGGTGAGATCCCACTGGGATCACCTTTGCTCTCCTTTGCTGCTTTTGTGTTTCCCTCCCTGCCCAAGCCCCAAACTCCCCCTGTGCTCTGCTCTGTGCAGCTGCTGGAGCCAGAGCAGCAGAATTTCCCCAGGAGCTGCTCCCAGATTTCTTTCTGCTCCCCTCACCTTCCTGCTCCCAACCCAGCACTCTGGGATGTTTGGGACATCTCACCTGCCCTGCCACTCCTCCCTGCTGCTGGGGGGGAACAATCTCAGCATTTCTGACATCAGAGAGGGGGTTCTGAGCTGCCAGGGGCCCCAATTAAAGAAAATATAAACCCCCAGGCTGCCCCAGCCCTCTGCCCACCGCCGAGGCTCAGCAGGGCCAGCCCCCGGCCCGGAGTTGTCACCTCGGAGCCAGCAGAGCCACCAGCCCCAGGAGGAGCCACTCCCCTGCCTGGAGCTCAGCAGTGCCCATCCCAGCCCACATTTGGTCCCAAAATTGTTTTTACTCCATTCAACACTTCCATCCCTTAGCCGGGGATGTTGCGTCACCTTCCAGTCCCTGCCAATAAAGTCCTGATTTGATATGGAAACTGTGCATACCATTATATTCTAATTTGATATTTAAAACAAGCTTTGGCAGACAGCTGACTCCTTTTGATGCATTTATCTGATTTCTCTCTGCCTTTTCATCCTGAAATATTCACAGGGAATATGTGGCATCACGTTTTCGTTACGCACGCTGAATCCATGTAACTTCCAGTTCCTTTTTTTTTTTCCTTTCTAGAATTTGGTGAATATATGAGCATATATTAAAAAAAAAAATAGAAAAGCAAATGCCAAGACTGCAAATTGGGTAAAATTCCACCACATGCTACAGAGAGAGAACTAGAGCTCTAATCTTGGATACTTGATCTTCATCACCTTCATCCTGGCTGTTCTTGCTGCTCTTCTGATCCCAGCCCTTGTCTCCAATTCCCCTTCCCTTCCCTCCAGCTCCCTTGTCTCCTCTCCCACCTGGATTCCAGATTCCTGCTGCAGCTGAGGAGCTGATGGGGAGACCCCTGCCCTGGGGAAAAGCCTTTTCAGGAATATTGGAGCATTTGGAAAGGAAATGAGGGCAGAATTTTAATTGCAGCTGATGAGGAGGCTCATCACGACTCAGGGTGTTCTTGCTTCCCACTCTCACCACGAAGGAAACTGCAATGAGCTTCACTGAAAGCACAGCAAATCCCCAATATTGAGGATCAGGCAGGAAATTGGGCTCCTGCTGCTCATTCTGGATCGATGTTCCTGAGGAGGAGACAGGGGCAGAGATGAGGGAAGGAGAGTCCATCCCCCAGTGACACCGAGGGACAGCAGAGGGACAGCCAGCCCTGGCAGCAGGGAAATTCCAGCACTGCTCTGGAGCTCTTGGGCAGCAGGAAAAGAAAAATTTGAGATCCAAAAGAGGAGGCCAAGAGAATGCAAAGAGAGAAGAGACAGAAAAATGGGAGAACCAGGAGTGGGGAGCATCCCTGGAGAGGGACGGGGCACGGGAAGCTCCTCCAGCCCAGGGAAAAGCAGAATTGTCCCCTCAGGAAGAATTTCTGCCTCTCCTGATTGCTCCCCCAAGGGCAACCGACCCAGTTCAGTGAAGTTTTCATTTCTAATGAACTCTGGTTATGAAAGCACCAGCACCAAGGGATAATTGTGAGCAAACACCTTCCCCCACTCTCAGGGAGTGCTCTGAGTGAGCCAGAAAACTTCATCCTCAATGAATCAATAAAAAAAGTTGCTCAGACATAAGCAAGCCTTTCAGTGAGTTTTGGAGAATTTGTTTTCATGCAAAATGGAAATGAGCTGGTGGTGGCCACAGAGCTCTGCAGAGCTTTAACGTTCTGGAGAATGGGCTCATTTTATATCACTCCGAGTTATTATTTGAATTGCCATCCCCACCCCATCACTCAAAATGAATTTTCTCCGAAGAACACTGAATTTTTGTATATTTTATGAACTCAGTGTGCAGCAGAACCCACCATGTGATCCCAAGGAAGATAAAACGTGTCATTTAAGAGAATGAAGATTACAAACGGTTTCAATTAAAGCCACACAAACCCCTGGATCCTGTTTTCCACATTTCAGTATTTGTCCACCATGTGCACACAAACAGCCCTCCGAAGAGCCCTGCCCTCAGTAATTTTCCCTTCCCTTAATCCTGGAGCACCAAGCTGCTCTCCTGGGATATTAAGAGGCTCTCATAAGGACAATCCACCTCCACATTGATTCCATTTCCCAGATCTATAAAATTGGTTGCCTTAGGAAACGCGGGAGCGCAGGGGAAGGAGCAGGAGACGTGCTTTAATTTAAATATCACCTCCAGCAGGAGGGGAGCACAAACGGGGCCAGGCTGAGGCTGTGCTCTGGGACAGGGCCATGCAGAGTGACAGGGGAAGGGACATCATTGCTTGGATACCATCAGCATCAGCACAGACACGTCCCGAGCTGCCGAGGGCCAGAGCTCCAGATCACAGATGGAGCAGGAAACAGGCACACAGCGAGGGGGAGGCAGGAGCTGGCCCACACTGGAGACTGGGAGACACTGGGAATAACATTTGCTCTTTTTGCTCCGAGGTACTGCTGGGCAGCAAATGTGCAAATCTAATTAAGGCCTTCTCAGCTTCTGCTTCTCTTTGGTGGTTTTTTTTTTTTTCTTTTTCTGTTTTTTTTTTGCTCCTTTTTTTCATCTGGACCACCACAGTTCTAGATCACAGTTAATTGGGGTTTCAGGTATTTCCTGCTAATTGTTGAGTTGTAATTAATGCTGCCTGAGCAGAGGGAGGTCAGCAGTGGAGCTGGGCTGGTGCTGGGCAGGACGTGAGAGAGCTCCAGAGAGCCCCCAGAGAATCCCACAGAGCCCCTCAGAGCCCCAGAGAGCCCCACAGAGGCCCCCAGAGAGCCCCTCAGAGCCCCCCAGAGAGCCCCAGAGGCCCAGGGGAAGCAGCTGGGCAGGAGCAGGATCTGTGCTCAGTGGGGAGAGCCCCAAACCTCGCCCTTTGTTTCTGCACAAACCCCAGTGGGAACTGGGCAGGACGGACAGAGGAGGACAGAAAAGAGGGAGAGTGAATTTTAGCACGGACACATTGGGGTGGGACAAAGGGAATGGCTTTAACTGAACAAAGGGAAATTTGGGTTGGAGACTGGGCAGGAATTGTCCCCTGGCAGGGTGGGCAGGCCCTGGCACAGGTGCCCAGAGCAGCTCCTGCATCCCTGGCAGTGCCCGAGGCCAGGCTGGGCATTGGAGCACCCTGGGACAGTGGGATGAGAGGATTTTTAATGTGCCTCCAACCCAAACCATCCTGGGATTTCTGTGATTCCAAAAGAAGATTTTTTGGGGATAAACTGTTCAAATCTTCTCCTGCCTCCTCCCTTATTTTTGTGCCCAGTTCCTTTCCAGCCCAGTTTGCCCTCATTTCTCAGCAGCACACCACCCTCACCTGTCCAGCACAAAGCCTGGGCACCCCGGGACCCCCAGCCCAGGCACCCCCAGCCCCAGCACAGGAATCCTCCTGGCACCAGCTCAGCCACAGCCACAAGCTGTGGGCAGAACTTTTCATTCCAAATACTCCAGGTTGACATTTCAAGAGGTAACACGACAATTGCTTGTGCTAAATCAATTAATGATTATCAATATAGCACTTAGTGATGTATAATTAGTATGTAAGAGATATATTTAGCTGTAGATTGTACCAATAATAAGGGCTACATGAGCAATGGCTGTATAATTACATTTTATGAATACAGGAAACCTGTGAGAAATGCTCCCAGATTTAATTGACATTTAACAAGATAACTACAGCAAGTTAATTAGAAATTATATGCTAAAAATATGAATTAACTTTTAAATAATATTTAAGCTTGCTGCACTCTAACTGTAGTAGCTGGGTTTATGCCACCAAAACACCTAAATGAAATAGTCCTTTCAAATACCATCTCTAATTCATTTCCCACAAACCAAAGCCTGTATTATCAGCTACTCATTCTGAATCCTTTTTGCTATACAGAGCCCGAGTTGATCAGCTTAGTGAAAGGCTTATTTTTATGGTCCTTTCATACCTCTTAAAAATGAGATTTCTCTTACATTTCTTTCAGCAACCCAGAGAAAAGATTCCAGTTCAGCTGTGCCTTCAGCTTTGAACCCAGAACAAAAATGCAAAGTAAGGCACTGACAAGCTTTTAGACTCCCTGCAAGGTGATACATCAGGGATTCTGACAGTGCTAATACAGCCAGAAATTTGGAGAATAAAGCAGCCCTGAGCTGGTTCTGCTGGGGCTGGGTGCAATCACAAAGGAGATGTAATAGCAGCTCCTTGGCACAGCTCCGTTATTTTTAGATCCAGGCAGGGCAGAGGAAAGAGGATGGAGATGAGGCCCAAAATCTAGAGTGCTGCAGGTTCTTGGGGCACCGTGGGGCCAAAGCTCAGCCTCGGGTCCCTCCCGTGCCTTTTCCAGAGCTGGAGCCTGTGGATCCCTGGGGACAGAGCCCAGGGGAGGCACTGGCAGCTCCCAGCCCTGCTCCAGTGAGTGCCAGCAGAGCTGGGGGCTCTGCAGCTCAGGCACGGATGCTGTCACCCCTGTGATCACATCTCACATCCTCACACCGTTCCCAGGGGTTTGTCACTGCTGCCCTGCCAAACTCTGCTCTCAGCCATCCGAGCTGAGCTCATCCCCACGCAGAGCTGGGGGCTCTGCAGCTCAGGCACGGATGCTGTCACCCCTGTGATCACATCTCACATCCTCACACCGTTCCCAGGGGTTTGTCACTGCTGCCCTGCCAAACTCTGCTCTCAGCCATCCGAGCTGAGCTCATCCCCACTCAGAGCTCTGGGCAGGGCTCAGGTCTCTGCCTGCCCCCACCGAGAGGGAGTTCAGCTCTCACAGGAGCCCCCCACACATGACCAGGGGAAAACGGGGCCATTTCTGCTGCCCCTGGTCCCAGAAAAGCCCGAGGTGTCTCCCGCAGCTCCCTCGTTGGCATTCCAGCCCAGGCACACACTGCACTCGTGATTTACTGCTCCTGCTCTCGGAAACGTCGCCTCCTCCCATAGATCACGGCAGGAAATGGGGAAAACAAGATGATAAAGCAGTGAGGGATGGGCGAGGTGACCTGAGCTGCTCCTGGGACTGCAGCACTGACTGGTTCATGCAAAGTGCGGGCTTGGCTCTGGGCCAGGCACAGGACGTTTTGGACAAGAGATGCAACAACTCCCAACTTGGCCCGAGGCCTGATCTACACCTGATCAGAAGTTTGGAAAACATTTATAATTAAAAGGCAAAGCCTTTTGTTGTCCCAGAGCTCCCTCTCCACGCAGGGAGAGCAGAGTGCCCAGAGCTCCTCTGCCAGGGGTTGTGTTTGTCCTGGTTACAAGCACAAAGGGAGGAGAGAAATTGGAAGAGTAAGGGAGGAGAAGAGGGAATTTCTGAGAGACAGGATCTGGGCAGAGCTCCCTTTGGTGTCCCACAGTGGCTCCTTTCCTCATCCCTGCTGGATGCTTCGAAGGATTCTGCTGAAGGAGTTTTTCCTGCTGTGAGTGCCAGCCATTTGAAACAGATAAATATTAAAAAATAAAGTGCTGGGAGCAGCTTTTCCTGCAGCTGATTCCAAACCCCAGCAGCTCACATGCCCCTGGTCCCCCTGACTCCCATTTGCCCATTCCTGCAGCTGTCTCCAGCCAGAATTTGGGAATTCCGCTGCAGGGGAGGCAGAGATGTGAGGTGGAGCTCTCTTAAACACCCGAGAGCTGGGAGGGATCTGCTCTCTGCTCCTCCCCAAACCCTCCCTCAGCACCGGTGATGGATTCTTTCAGGACAATGGGGTTTTCTCCTAAGAGCCATGAGGAAGCTTTGGATGTTTTGCTGAGCTTCCCTGTAAAACATATCTTAAAGAAGATAAAGTAGGTGTTTATATGAGTTTCTCTTCTGTAGAAAAAATATTTAAAGAAGATAAAGTACATGATTATATGGGTTCCCCTTTTCACTTTTACTTGGTCAGTAGATTAGTCAAGATTGATTTTTCTGCATGAGAGGGAGAGGCCTAAGGTTAAAAGATAAAAGGGTAGATTCCCTTTAAAATGTAATTTAGATTTTTCTGGTATTAGCTCCAGTATCATCACGAAATCACTTCAATTTTCCAGGAGCACCTGAGCCCCACTGTACAGCTGCAGGGAAGCAGGAAAGGTCTGCTCTGGCAAATGGAACAGCTGAGGAGCTGCAGGACCTGCCCTGCGTGGGGTCCCTGCCTGGGCCCCCCAACATCTGCCACACCAGGGACACCGGGGACAAAAGTTCTGCTGGATTTATCTCCTTTTGCTGTGGATGATGCACGTTTAAAACTGAAGTTTTCAGAGCTCTAAAATGAGCTGTCTAAAGTGTCAGGATGTCTAAAATGTCACCCTGTGGGTGAAGTCTGGGCTTTTAGGGTGGACATCAGGGAAAGGTTCTACCCCAGAGGGTGCTGGGCACTGCCCCAGAGCTCCAGGAGCCTCTGGACACTGCCCCAGGGATACCCAGGAGGGGATTTTGGGGGGTCTGGCAGGGCCAGGGCTGGACTCTGATCTCAGGGGATCCTTCAGAGCTCAGGACATTCCATAATTCCCTGATCAGGAGATCAGGACTCTCTCCCCTTTTATAAACGTGCGAAACTTGGAGTTACAGAGAGGATTCCAGGTCCAAGCTGCTGTCATTAACAATCAATCAGAGGTGTTATTAACAATCAATCAGGGGTGTTATTAACAATTAATCAGGGGTGTTATTAGCAATCAATCAGGGCTGGAAGAGGCTGGTGATGTGAAGCTCCCACCATGTGCAGAGTCAGGGCTCAGCCTTTGGCCTGAGCTCAGTTTGAGAGGTTCTCACCCAGCCTCTCCTCATGACTGCTCTTGCTGGAGAGCAGGAGACCAGAGCAAGCAGGGCTCGTGTACCTGGAGCCTCCTTTTGTTGGGAAAGGCCTCTCTGTACGACGTGTCACCGTGGGCTGCCTGAGTGACTGGATTATTCACCAAGAATAATTGAGCTGATACGTTTCAGCATCTTCCTTTGAATAAATTATTTGCAAATAAACATTTTCATTATTCGACCATCTCTGATGTTCCATTAGCATTCAGTGAATTATTTATTCAGCAGCTTTTCCCATCAATCACTGAATAAATTATTCGCAAATAAATTATTCTACCAGCTTTTGCTTTAAAGATGTCCCTTTGAGAACAATAGCTTCCCAGAATAGCAAACAGGCAAAGGGAGCAATTTAAAAGGCCTGATCCTCATCTCAGTTCTCTTGGTGCAAATCTGGAGGATTATCATGAAAATTCCTGGCCTCTTTCCACATTTCCATGTCTGTGAGTCAGACCGTGGTGCCACAGTGCTCCTCTCTGCCAAAGCCAGCGCAGGGAGGCTGGGAGCCCTCAGAACCAATCCCTGCCCAGGCCCTGAGAGGCAGCTTCATTCCCAGCTCAGAAACAGAGCTGGGTTTGAGTGGTCTCTGATCAAACCGAGGGCTCAGGTCCCACAGGTGTCCCGGGAGGGACAGGACCTGGCACTGCTCCTCCCCAGCTCCACACCTCGGGCGCGTAAGGAATTCAAATCTCCTCCGTGCGCTGAGCCCAGCCGAGGAATTGTTTGTGCCTGGGCCAAGGAGGATGAAAGCCTGTTAGAACTAAACGAAGGCTCCATTTATGCCAATTTTAAGGCATAATTGAGGTGCAGCGCAGGGGAATTCGCTGAACTCCTCCGTCCTTCTGACGGGAAAGAGCCGCTTTTGTTCGGCGGCACAAAAAGTGCCCCTCATTAAACCAGGCGTCTTTATCAAAGCACACGCAGGATTTATCACCTCCCCCAGATGCTGGGGCCTTCCCCAGAGGGGCAGGGACGAGCTGGGGGTGCAGGGCTCGGTATCAAAGCTCCTGATCCTCACTGAGCTCAGCCCCGGAGCGCGCACGGGGCTGTGCCAGAGCTCTCGTGGCACCAGCCCTACCTGGTGCTATCACTGCAATAAATAATTGCTAATTTGCACAAAATGAACAAGTGAGACACAAAGTAATTGTATGAGGGGGGACAACCCAACAATAACATTAAGATCTGTAATTGACTTAATACCAGACGCTCTTCCCCCGGTGAAGCTCTCCTCATCCTCGGAGTAATTGTGTAATGACATTTATGGGGAATAGACTTGTGACATTATAAATGACACTTATGTCAGGATTGTCAGGCTGTGACAGGCTCAGAGACAGCTCCAGTGAGAAATTAATCACTTCTGAGGCTTGAAAGTTGCTCATTTATCGCTGCCAAATAACATCTTGCAAAAACAAGCTCTTGCAATGAAATGCAGGCTCCCAGGCACCTCACCCTCCTAGAAGTGTTTTCTCCTTATGGGAAACCTTCCTGGAGAGCCTGCAGGAGTGGGGCCCTCACTCTGCATGGTCAGCCTGCCCCAAGAACACAGATATTGTTATCTCCATTTCATCCCCTCTGAACATCACAGCACCTTTGAGCAGCTCTTTATGGAGCACGCACCTCTGTAAATCTGCACAGCTCTCTGTGTTCCACAGTTCCGGGTCGTGAAAGGGTTAAATTATTTACTAGGGAGAAAAGGACGTTTTGAAATGCACTGTACATAATGAATATCACAAAAAACAGAACAGAAAACCTTCTCCAGATCAGTGTAGGGGCTATTATTAGACTATCAAACTGTCATTTTTCAAAGCATTTCAATTGTCACCATTTTTTCTAATGGCTTCTAAAGCATTATCTAATGCCTGGGCCAAAAAAACTGCAGAGGATCAAAGCATGTTGAAAAGCAGCAGTCAGGCTGCATGACAAATAAGTGTTTGCAGGCTAAACTCTTCCATCCATTTGCCTTCCAAAATATTTGTGAACTTCAAACCAAGATGACTTCATTTGTGTTCTGGGTTTTTTTTTTCAAAACATTCAGGTGTCCTTAGGATTTTGCTTTCTCTCTTTTCATGGTGTGGGAGCACTGAAGGGGAAGAATGGCCCAGCCGTGGTCCTGCTGCAGTTTTGGGGTGGCTGCCATGACCCTGCAGGTCTTGGCAAGCTGGGAGAGGTGGAGGGCTCCAAAAGAAACCCTGGGAGTGGTGGGTGAGGATGGAGGAGAGAGGAGCAGGATCTGTGCTGGGTGAGGATGGAGAGGAGCAGGATCTGTGCTGGGTGAAGATGGAGGGGAGAGAGGAGCAGAAGCTGTGCTGGGTGAGGATGGAGAGGAGCAGGATCTGTGCTGGGTGAGGATGGAGAGGAGCAGGAGCTGTGCTGGGTGAGGATGGAGAGGAGCAGGATCTGTGCTGGGGGATGATGGAGGGGAGAGAGGAGCAGAAGCTGTGCTGGGTGAGGATGGAGAGGAGCAGGATCTGTGCTGGGTGAGGATGGAGAGGAGCAGAAGCTGTGCTGGGTGAGGATGGAGAGGAGCAGGATCTGTGCTGGGTGAAGATGGAGGGGAGAGAGGAGCAGAAGCTGTGCTGGGTGAGGATGGAGAGGAGCAGGATCTGTGCTGGGTGAGGATGGAGAGGAGCAGGACCTGTGCTGGAGGCTGCAGGAGGGTCCTGCAGAGCTCTGCACACTCAGAATTTTTGTGTTCGTGTGTCAGGAGTGTCTGGGTGTGTCTGGGGCTGTCTCCTGCTCTACCCTCATCTCACCTGGTGGCTCCTCCCCAGGACAGGGACGTTCCTGTGATCTCCCTCCTCCTGCACCTTTCCCAGCCCACGGTGCTGTCTCTGTGTTCTGGATTTCCACAGGAATTCCATCAGGAGCTCCTGATGGCTTCGGGCTCTGTGTCCTCCTGCTTGGACTTTGCTGTCCCCAAGGTGCCACCCCAGCAGGGGCCTGCAGTCCTGTCCCAAGGCCCCAGGTGAGGCTGCCAGTGGAACATTGGTTATTTCCAGCCCCGATGACAATGGAATTCACCAACTGCCTCAGTTTAACCGAGTGTGACGGTGGCAGCCTAATTCCACAGCCTAATGAAATTACATTATTTTCTAGGTGGAGGTTTATGAGCAGAGGTGAAGAGTGATGATATGAGCAAGGCACGGAGTCACAGGGACTTGTTAGAGCCAGGGCTTCTGTCCAGATGGCAAAATGAGTTATTCCATTTCCATCTTTCTGAAATGTCACAGTGTTTGCCTGTGTTTAATCTGGGGCTCATTTATGCACAGAGAAGAGCAAACGGGAGCTGCTCAAAGGGCAAACGACAGAAAAATCTGGATTTTCTCAAGCCCACCACTTCCCATGGACAAAACCACTGCTTTAAACCCAGCATGATTGCTGCTGGACAGTTCAGGGGGTTACTGAGCAGTGATAAAGAATTGATGGGAAGAGAATTCCCAAGGCTGCTCCCTCTGCCTGTATCCTTGAGTTGCCTCTGGTGGGAATAGGGCCCAATTTCCCTGCCTGCCACCCACAAAGCCACTCAGCCAGTTTTTGCTGAAGTTTTCCTCCATGAACAAGTGGCTGGAACCCAACTTTGCGTTATGGGTGTTCAGAGGTAAAAAAAAAAATATATATAGATTGCAGGTTTAGAGATTTTTCTGAAATCGTAAACAAAAAGGGGAGAAATGCAAGAAGTGGATGTATAAGTTTATGGCCTGTGAAATTGAATTGCCTTTTACAGGTCCTTGCCTTTGGATGGACAGGGAGAGGGTTTGGCATCCTGTGGGAAATGGGGGTAGAGGCTCCCAGCACAGGGGGAAGGGGCTGTGCTGTCTGATCAGGGCTGCAAACCCCCAGGAGCTCAGCAAACCTGGATTTCAGAGCCAGCCCTCGTTTATTTGGTCTCCAGTGAAGGGAATCCCAGACTGGGTTGTGCTGGAAAGGACCTCAAAGCTTATCCCAAGGCAGGGACCCCTCCCCTATCTCAGAGGTTTGGGAAGTTTCAGGAATTGTAATTCCAGCAGGAACGTGCCTTGCTTTGTAGATCACCAGCAAGATCACAGAGACATAAATACAGGATGGCAAGGAGCAAAAATCCATGTCCTAAATCACCAGAGAGGCAGGGAAAACAGGGCAGAGGAAGGAAAAACCTTGAAGAGATTGGAAAGCATTGCATTATCCCTCCAGCTCCGCTCAATCCCAGCTCTCTTCCCTTCATGTAAATTGTTCTCTGCATTGGCTGTCAGCTATTGACAGGAAATCTGTCTGACGTGGAGGTATCTGGATTTTGCAGGAGAAAACCAATGTGATTTGATGGAGCTGAGGCTGGGGATAAAGCAAGAGAGACAGCAACCAAGCTTTATCACCTAATGGGTTTTTCAAACACTGCAGCAAGTTCTTACCCTGCTCCTGCCCTGTTCCAGTCAGGGCTGAGGTCCCAGTTCATCAGCCCAGTGCAGCCCAGCACATCCCAGGCCATGAGGAAATGGAGGGATGGTGAATCTGCTCTATTCCCTCAGGAATTCACTCCAGACCCCTGATCTTGTTTAGAAGTGTCTCTTATTTCCAGATTATTTTTCTCCTAACCTCATTCACACACGAGGTTTCACAGCATCTTTTCGATGGCAGGAAAGGAGATTTAATCCCCACTTGTCTGCCTCTCACTTTGCCCTTTGGACCTGGCAGAGGAGTGGAGAGCTTCTCAAGAGCAGAGATTTTTCCACCAACACTCAGGAGAAAGCAGAGCCAAGCTGAGCCCAACTGGGTTTCTGAACTCCTCCAGGAGAGTAAAGTCAGAGCCAAGCTTTAAAAACCCTGAGGGGTAAAACAGAGGCCTCGAGTTCTGTGTGAGATCATCAGAGAAATAAGCCAGGGCAGGAGGCTCTGAGCACATCTCGGGTCTGGTGTGCTTTGTCTGTCCCCTGGTGCCCGCTGGACTCCAATAAATGGGTTTGGGTGATGCTCTGAGAATGAAACAGAAACTTCATTGCATTGACTGGAGACCAAACCTCAGGCAGACATCACTTTTAGGAATCCTGCTACCTCATTTAGACAATCAGTGGTTTTATTTATCAATTCAAGCATGCTAATGGGAGCTGAGGAGTGGAGCAGGGAAAAACCAAGGCAAGAACCGAGGCACATTCACCCCTGGGAAGTTTGGAGGGGAAACTGGAACAGAATTTTTGAGCAGGGGCAGGTGGAGAAGGGTTTGTATTTAAAATGGGATCGAAACCAGAACAGAACAATGGCCACAGCACAGAGGCCACGAGCATGCCATAAATGCAGCAGGAGTATAAAAAGCATTTTTAATGTAAAAAAAGCATTTTTAATGTAAAAAAGCATCTTTTAATATAAAAAAGCCCGCAGTTGCCTTTGACTGACAAAGGGCCCGTGACAAAGGCACAAATGTGAGGATGCAGATGGGCACTGGGGGGAAGGACAAAGGCAGCTGAGCAGAGCAGGCAGCGATTCTCATGCAAAGCCCCTGCACTTTGCAGCCCTCGAAAATTCAATACTTTTAAGATCCTGGCTGGAGTTCTTAAGTGCTGAGAAAGGCAAAGGAGTAATCAGGATAAGTGGGAATGGCTTTCAGCAGCTGAGAGAAGGGATGGGCTGCAGGGATGGGGATGCTGGAGGGGGCTGGACCCCCTCGTGGTCCCCCCCAGGAGCTCCAGGACCCCGGGAAAAGGAGAGCAGGGAATTCCAAGGGCACCAGTCCCAAAAAAGGGGCCCAAGGTGCCACGGGGTGAGCTGGGAGCAGCAGGGCCCCAGTGCTGAGCTGTCACAGGCCCCAGTTCCCTGGGTTTTCCCTCTCCCCAGGGAGGCTCTCATTCACCCCAAAGCTGCCTCACCCCACTGTGAGTGCAAAACCCCACAGATTTTACCAAACTTTCACTGAGGACGAGACCTCGGGTGAGATGAGCTCTGTGCCTGCTCCAGGTCAGGATGTTCATTCCTGTTCAGATTTGCAGCTGGAATTTTCAGATGTATGAGAGCTGCCAGCACCCAAAGCGTAGCAGGAACTGAGTTAACTCATTTATGTGTTTTAAAACTTGCAGCAATAATAATCATTATCATTACAGAGCACTGAAAGTGCTAACAATAATCAGAATAATAACTATTACTGCCAGCAGTTACCATGATTATTACTATTATTACTTCCTACAGTATTAGGGATCAATTCAGCTGGGAGACAAATGAGCACCAGGCTGGGGAGGGAAGTGGGAAGGCTAAAGACAAAAAGGGAATGCTGGAATAAACAATCCTATTCCCTTCTTTTTTTGGCAACACATGATAGGAGATATCCAGCTGTCCTAGCTCCGAGGAGGGGCATTAATGTATCACCTACCACACTTGAAAAGCTTACAAAAATCCGCTTGTATTTTTTAATCATCCTGCATTTTAGACCTTTAAAATACAAATATGGATTTCAAACATATCAGGGGAACAAATTAACTCAGAAAAATGGCCGTACTTTCCAAGGTTGCACCTGCCATGAAATTGCTCCAAGTTTGCATTTTCCCCCAGTCTCTGGTGTGTCATTAGAGCAGATTGATCGCCCTCCTCTCCCGGCAACTCCCCCATTAGAGGGTTATTGTATGGAAATTAATGGCAGGCCTGAAACATTTCTTTTGCAGCTGCAGTAGTAGAAGTCAGTTTTGATTAAGCACTCGAAGCCCGGCAGACTGGGGTGATCTCTTTGCTTTAGTTCCCTCTTTTATTATCACTGGTGTCAAGTTTTGTTACTTTAGCCATTCCCCTGGTACTCCCACTGCCTCCTTGGGTAATAATAGGGGTAATTTTTTTTATGTGCACATCTATTTATTTTAAATATGTACAGGCTGATTCTCGGCGGTGTAAAATCCCTTTCCAGCACCCTTGCCACAGCCCCAGGAATCATTTCTGCTCGTTCCAGAGGCTGACAGGGGCAGGGCAGCAGGGCTGGGAATGGGGATCAGGAGTGGCTGAGCCTGCTCAGTTCAGTGTGATGGCACAGGCAGGGCAGGGCAGCGGGGGCACTGGGAGGGGGCACGGGGCAAACTGGGGCTCCAAACTGGTGGGGCTGTCCCCTCCCTGCCAGGGACAGGAGTGTCACAGGGAGTTCCACCAGCTCTGGGGGAGAAGAGCAGGAGAGAGGAGAGGATCCACCAGGAAGGGACTGGAGGGGTTTGGGTGCCAGCCAGGGGAAGGGCAGAGCAGGAGCTGTGGGCACAGCAAGGGGCACTGGGGCTGTGGGGACAGCAAAGGGCACTGGGGCTGTGGGGACAGCAAAGGGGCACTGGGGCTGTGGGGACAGCAAAGGGGCAATGGGGCTGTGGGGACAGCAAAGGGCACTGGGGCTGTGGACACAGCAAGGGGCACTGGGACTGTCCCCAGGCCTGTCACACAGCCCAGAGCCCCAGAACCAGGGCCTCTGCTTTGGTGGCTGTTTCCTTTGAGTGCTCAGCTCATCCCCTCTCTGTGTGATGCCCTTGGTAAATCTGGGATTTCCTTAGACCACAGCAGCAGAGCAAGGCCCTCCCCAGCTCTCTGCCTTGCCAGAACCTTCCCTGGGCTAAGTCAGAAATCAGAGAGAGCTTTTTTCCCTTCTGAGCAGAGGCTGATGTCAGAAGCACAATTCCAGCACCGCACCTCCCTTTTTGGGATGTGGCTCCTTCCAGCACAGAGCCACCCCAGGCAGGGCTTTCCAGGCCTCCCTGATAAAACTTCTACATTCAATGACAAAGCACCGTGCTGCAACTCCCCATTTATCTTATTAAATGGTCCCAGAACAGCTCTGAAAAATGTATTTAACACAAAGATATCTATTAATTAATAAGCACATTAGTCAGCAATCAATACATGGTTGATGATATTGTTTAAATTATGCATGGATAATAAGGATCTGGTTCTGCCTCTCTCATCTGTTTTAAGGCATATATTGAAAATGAGTAGTGCAGAACGGCTTTGCATTTTAAAAAGTTTGATTAAAATTATTTTTAAATAGACTAATCCTATGAACATATTATATTGCATAAAATTAGCCCTGAGCACAGTCGGTTTATCACCTCAGTCTCTTCACAGCCCATTGATCAGGCAGGCGCTGGGAGCAGCCTGCTCCTTTCAGCGTTTGTGTTTCATTGTGGGGATGTTGTTGAGCAGGGAATTCCTGGCTCTTCTTTCCTCCCGGGCTGCACAAATTATCCCGAGGCTGATCCCCCACTGCTGTTCCTTGGGGGGACAGAAGTGACCTCACAGCAAACACCCCAGGATGTCCTGGCCAGTCCCAGCACACACCTGGCCCTTTCGCTGGTTGTCCAAATTTGCCTCTGAGCAGGGTTGTCAGAAATGGGAATAATTTAATGAAAGAAGAAAGTCAATGGAATTATCCTGGCATTTGCTTTGCTGCCACTGCTGTGGTTCAATAGAGCTGAAATGCTCAGCCTGGACATTCTCAAAGTGGATTAAAAAGTATTTGTTTTACGTTTAGAGGCTGTCTGTATAGGGATAAAGTTAATATAATTATCATATTTAACGTACTAATATTTATATTAATATGTTTAAGTGATATTAAATTAATTTCACTCATTTTCACAAGCAGTTTTACCTGGATAGTTTTAAGTAAATTGGCAGAAGCTCATTTACCTGAGTGTACACAAGCCCCAGTGGCAGCAGATTTGCTTTTAAATCATCCCTCTGAGCATCCCTTCCTGCACGGGCCCCTGGAGGAGCTTGGCCAGCTCCAGGTGGTTCTGGACACCCCCAAATCCCTGCAGAGCTCGGGCTGGGACTGTGGCTTTGGCCCTGCCTGACCCCGAAAGGCAAAGCCAAACCCAGCCTATGGCATGAGAGCTCTGGCAGAGCTGCAGGAATTAAGGAATAAATGGATTTTCCCAGCCACACTGCGTGTCTGTGTTGCTGAGGAAACCAGGTGGGAATTTTCTCTCAGTGATTGAGCCACTGGTTTGGAGTGGTTGGAGAGGAAGCCCAGCTGGGATTGCACCTCCCTGCCTGGGATCATGGACCTGACCCAAACTGGGCAGCCCTGGACATCAGCATGGCCAGCCCAGGAGCCCAGCACAGCTGGATTCACCTCAGCAGCTCTGAAACCTCCCAGACAAAACCTGGCAGGAGCTCACAGAGGATTCTCCAGCACCTTTACAAACAAAACACTGTGTTCTGAGAGCTCATCTCCAGAGGAGCTTCAGGGTCTCCACGCTTTGCTTCCTTAATGATGTGAAACAGCCTCGGCTGTAATAAAGATGAATTACTTTATAATAAAATAATAAAACTCTGGTAAACACTCAAGGTTTATCACTTAATTTGTCCCCAGTGCTTAGACAGAAAGAACCCTTTGGTGCTTTTTTAATATTGTCAGTGATTAGGTTTCAGTGCCCCCGTGGCAGCAGAGTGTGCCCCGGACAGGCAGGGCTGGCCAGAACTTCCTCCCCTCAGAGCCCTAAAGCTGGAATTCAGAACTTCTGTCCAAATGAAACACCTTCCCAGGGGCTTGCAGCAGGCCCACGGCAACGCTTCGGCACAGGGCCGGATAACGAAGTTTGCATTATTAAATAAGGATATTTTAGGAATGTCATAACCCGTAAATCCATTCTTCTACGGCACATGAGCACAATATTTTGTTTATTCCTCATCCCCTGATCCCAGCCTGCCTGCAGCTCCCCATTCCCTGGGTTTTGGCTACCTTGCCAGCCCTTTGGAGTTGCCATGGAGATAAAGTCCAGAGTCTCTGCCCGGGGTGGGATGGGAGGGCAGGGCTCAGTCCCTTTGCTGGCTGAACCCCACAATTGGTGCTACCTGAAGGAAATGCTGATGTGGCTCACCAGGAATTCTGGAAAGGGGAATTGTCAGCAGGAAATTCAGTCCAGCTGATTGGTGACACACTTAGGCACCAAGAGAAAGCCAAGGCAGATCTGAAAAATGTCTCTGCACCTAAAGCTCACTGAGATAAATCAGTGGAGACCAGCAGGGAACTTGGTGCCTCCTAAAAACACCAAAAAGGAAAGTATGAATTGAGCAAAGACAGGCCTGCTCACCTGTCAGAAAATTCTGTTTATTCTCAGGCTTTGAAAGCAAACTGCAAACGCTATCAGCACTGGAATTGATTGAAAATAATTTTCCCCTTGCAATGTTAAGCAAACAGGAAAGCTCCGTGTGGCAGCACGAATGGTGTCTGTAATGGCTTGCTAAGATCCTGCTAATTAAAAAAGAAAATCTCATTTGAAGATAGTTAATGGATTCAGCATTTCTGCAAAGTATTAGGAAGGCAACATTATCTGAACTTGGGGCCTGGGTGATTATTGTGCAATTAGTTGTGATTCAATTCACTGAAGAAAAATGCACCACCGAATAACCACTGGCAACAAAATAAATGTCCTGGAATTGTGCTACCAACTGCTTTGATTTTGTCTTAAGTCCAGAATTTTGATGTCACCTTGATGCTTTAATTGCAGCCTTGATTTCACATCACTGGTCCTGATTTATCCTATTAAAGCAGCACGGGGGTGAAAGTATCCAGGATTTTGCATGATGAGGACAGAGCACCCTTTGCCAGATTCAGTTGTTGCCTTCAGCACCATCAACAAAGGATTCTGGATTCCAGGCTCTGAGGGCAAACTCTGCTGTGCCAAGGACAGCCAGGGCGGGTCCGGGGTGGCAGAGGTGGCTCAGTTTAATTTGGCAGCTTGGAAGAAGCCGGGGATGCTCTGCTGGCTGCCCCTCACACTGGGGCTTCAGAGCTGCTGAGGTGAAAATGGGATTTTTCCCACTTAGAGAAAATAGAACTCACGGTGTGCATTTCTGGGGACAGATGTGCTGGATAGGGCAGAACCAGGGGCAGCCAAACTGAACAAGAAGCCTCCCCTGGTGCCTTTTGCTGAGCACTCCGTCTGGAATTATCTCACAGTTCTGTTGTCTCCCAGCTGATCCCGTTTCTCTCTGGTTTAAGCCATTTTTAACCTCCCTCCCTCAGCACAGATGAAGCTGTGAGTTTGCACAACTGGATTTCGGTGCCAATGCTGAGTTCCATCAGGCTTCCAGAAAGGGAATCTGTATTCCTATGAAAATATCCCCGAATTTCAGCGCAGGGTTCCCACGCTGAAGCTCCAGAACAGCTCGGGGCGAGTCAGGACCAAAGGAAAGCAGCAGGCAGATAAGGATCAGCGCTCAGATCCTGCTTTCTCTTCCTTCAAATAAACAAATACAGGAGTGCGAATGGGAAGGAGCGAGGCTGGGGAGCTCCTGGCACTCCGCTAGGGGTCTGTCTCCGCTCAGCATCACCGGAGCCGGCCTGGGGGAGCCTCCTCCGGCCGCCGCTGGGAGATCGGAGCTCCCAGCCCCGCTGTCCGCATCCCGGGCAGGCTCCGGCTGCATTTCCCTATCAGCAGCATCTCCGATGAAGTTCGAGCCCCGCTTGGCTCCCAGATGTGCCGGGCGGGCTCTCGGGGCACCTCGGGGTGGGTGGCCGGGCCGGGCCCGGGGCTGCTCTTGGAAGTTCTTCTATTTATGGAAATCATCGCCTTTCATTTCGCTTAATTAAAGCGCCCAGAGCCCTCGGGCTCCCGATTCCAGGAGATGAAAGGGTTTTTGGAAGGCACACAGGGGCCAAAGCCGGAAACATAAATCTGAACCAGGTATTTAGTGGGAAGAGGCGATGGGAGATTCAAATCCAGGCAGATATTCAGCACCATCCCAGCTAAATCCTAAACTCCACTGAGGAGTTTAACCTGCACAAAATAACATATCCCAGAATTTATTTCTGTTCCCACTACTGGCCAAAACCATAATGATTCATTAAAAAACCCAAAGATAAATGACAATGCAAACTACACTCTACTCTCCTGATTTATCCAGTTCTAAACTAATTCAAATAGTCACCTGAAATGCATGTTTTTCATTTCATAGAAAAGTTGTGAGATAAAATTCTCCTGGCATCACAGAAGTGCTCCTCAGAGCAGTAAAAACATCCAAAGACTGAGCAGATCAGTCCCACTCCTGTGCTGCTAAAAGGGCTCACAGGAGATCCACTTGTGGAAGGGATGTTTGGAGTTTCATGGGGAGCCCATCCATCAGAACCTTGGTACAGTCAGACTCCATTCCATGCCATTATCTGTTCTGGCATCAGGAATATTCTGATCTCATCCTCAGCTGGCAAACCCGGACCCAGCATTAGCAGGCACTGGGTTTGTGCCAGTGGAGTGTGGTGAGTTCAGCTCCCAGCCCTGGGCCATTCTTCCCCAGTGGCCACCTCAGGCAAAGCCACTGAAAAATGGCAAAAAGCAGCTCTGGAGATGATTCCCAGTTTATGTTTTCAGGAGGCACCAGAAATACCCAACTCTGGTCTCTGGACAGTGCAGAAGAGCCCACAGGGTGCTCCCCGGTGACCCCTTCACTTGCAGGAGCTGCTTTTCATCCCACCGAGCTGTACAAACCCTCCCGTGTGTCACTGTGACATTCCCAGTGCCTCTCTGCTCACACCGATGTCACTCCAGGTCTGTTACATCCCTGGCAGTGGATTAGATGTAAAATAAAATCCGTATAAACCTACAGGAGCTGACTCAGCCCCATAAATTCCAACTGCATTTCAAAAGGAGACAACAGCTCTTGGCAGAAGCAGCAGAAGTCACCCCCTGTGAGGGACTCACCAGCACAGACAACACCAGGAGATTTTTACACTCTCTGTTTCTTATCAGCCAGTGACTGACTTTCCCCAGGGTCCCCTGGAAAACTCCACACGAAAATATCCCGTGGTTCCAGCTGGCCAGAGAGGTACTGGAGCAGGGAAATGAATCTGCTGAGCTAATGAAGCTTGGGTCAGGGCTGGGTAAACACTGCAGGAAAGGATCTGCAAACATTTGTTCGAGTGAAGGCTCAGAATGGATTCCAGTGGCCCCCACGAGTCCCAGCGCCTCCCGAACCTCTCCTGGAGCCCTTGCACAAACGGACTCGTGTTGAAAAGAGTATCCAGACAAAGCCCCACAAAAACACAGGCAAATACATGCTCAGGGCTGAGCAGTTGCACAAATATTTCCTCTGATGAGTAATGGCACCCGTGGCTCTCGAGCTGTTTGTGAACTGGGAGTCACCTGCCTGCGAGCCCCGAATGCACCACAGAGCACGGAATGGGGGACAGCACCGGGCTGTGACAGAGGTGTTGGGCAGCATTTGCCAATATTTCCACTAAGATTCAACCCAACGTCTTTCACCTGGTTAGAAAGTCACTGAAATATCTTTGGGAGCTATTCCTGGTATTGTCTCGTTTACTCAAAAGCCTCTGAAGCTCTCTCTGCAGAAATTTGTGCATCCCAGGGCCCTTGCAAACACCTGCCAGCAATTTCCTGATCCTCCCAGCTCCAACAACGCCAATATTCCTCCAGCAACTGACCCCGAGCACAGGATGGACCAAACTGACAGCAAAGTGGGGCAGCTGCTCCTGCCTGGGGCTCTCCGGGGCAGGGGAGAGGCGCAGGTGAGGATGGCACCGGGCACTCCTGAGCAGGCAGCAGGGCAGGAGGTGTGGGAGGGGAGCTGGCGGCCCCACCATGGCTCCGAGGTCGGAAGGAGATGCACTCCTCACTGGGGAAGGGTTTCTGCAGGGCTCTGGCAATTGCCCACCCCAAATCAAGCTCCCACTGGCTCAGCCGAGCTCAGGAAAGCTGACACTGCGCCAGGAGCCTCTGACAAGCTGGATCTTGAAGGCTCAGAAAACAACGCCCGGACAACTTTTGTATTTGCATAAACATTATTTAATCAGTTCTGTGCCATCTCATTTCTCCAGGAGGCTGTGCCCAGGCAGTTTCCAAAAATGAGTTTAAATACGTGTAATTCTGGTGGGAATAGCTTTCCCTGTGACACTTCCTGGAGGCAAGTGTGCTGGAGGAGAGGCCAGGCAGGGACAAGGAGCACAAATGTCCCTGGGCTGGCTGACAGAGCCCTGCTTTGGGCTGCCAGTTCAGCCCACAGCATCCAGGGAGTTTAGCAAGGCTCTGGTGATGTTGGATGCTCTTCCAGCAGCTTTCACTGCAGGATCTTGAGGCTAGGAACTCCTTTCTAAGACATTAAAATGATGTGTTGTGAGTTGTACTGATCACAGCTCTGAGAAAGAAAATAACCCCTGTCCTTTCTCCAGAGCTCCTGCTGAATGTGTTTCCAGAACATTCCCGCACATTCAACCTGTGACAGGTCTTTCCTTGAAAGAACAGACCTTCCTGGATTCCTTTGACTTGCTCTTTGGAATGGGAAAGCTTGCTCAGAGGAACTCCAAGCCTTTGAAGATAATTCATACATTGGTCAACAACTGTAATAATGCAGCTAAAATTACAGTGTGCTCCAAGCACTGAACATTAAAGACTCTGCATTTTATAAAACTAATAAATCAAGCCTGGTAAGTGCTCAGCTCCTGGCTGAATGCAGATAATGGGAGCAGCTCCACATCCCCGAGTGGCAGCGGGGTTATGCACTTGGAGTCACTCTGCCTCCCCAAGTCACGGATTTTGCAATGCCTGCTCGGGCTGTGTGACATCCAGAGGCTCACACGGAGCTGTTTCTCACCAGAGGCCGACCCAGAGTGGCCTCCTCTCCCTTTCTGTCTCTCTCCCTCTTGTTTCTGTCTCTGAACTGTTCTGTTGCTACTGACAGGAGCGATTTCTTCTGAAGTCGTGCATTGCTGGTGATACGTTCTGAAAATCAAACCCTGTCTTGAAAAACAAACGGGTTTGTGTTCTCAAACACAAAATCAGAGGGGTGTCTCAGACTTCAGCTGAGTTAGGAGATAGTTCTGCAAAAACTCTCACCAACTGAAGGGTAACAGCCAGGCTTCTATGGACAGGAAGGCGACGTTCACATTTTCATGATGTCTCTGCTCTGTTCTCATGAGAATCCAGGAGCTGCCTCCTCCACCAGCCTGAAAAGTCCTGGAAAAGCAGCACAAACTAGGGCCAGTTTTAGCTCTTCCCTTTGCAATAGTCACAATACCGTACCTATAAGATTTAGGGAGCTGTGGGTTTTTTTCTTGAACAGAAGATGAGCCCTTTGTCCCAAGTCAGGGCAGCTGCTGGTTTAAGTCCTACAGAACAAGAGAGTTGCCCTGGTTTGTGTTTCTAGCAAGACTCAGCAGCAGTTTGTGACTTCCCCACGCTTCTAACATAGAGAAAGGAGTAAAAAAGAAAATTACACGACTTCTTAGGTTGTTCTCTTGGATATTTTTCCACTTTCTTGAAGTGGAATGGCTCTCACATTCCATTTGGGCATCACAAGTAGTGGCTGGTCTGTGCAATTGAGTTCAGCTGTTCGGAGCAGCCCCAGTTCCTCAGCACAACATCCCAGAAAAATGCCTGGGAAGGAGACAAGCACAGCACCAGGACTGTCCCTGCAGCTCTGACGTGGCTGCATTCTCCATCCTGTGCATCCAAGGCTTGTGGATCCACTCATCTGACAGCCCAAGCTGCGAACAAAGGGGATGGGGAATGGAAGTTTTCTTCCATTTAGCTGCGACTGGATTTTATGTGGAAAATGCACCCCACCCTCCCTATCTGAGGATCAGCAGCAGCGAACTCCCAGAGCTGTTGCTCAAGGGGAGATCTCCACTGTCAGGTTGATTTGCGATGCGTTTGAGTTGACAGAGCGCCTGGAGCAAGGGAGGAGGTGGGTTTGCAAAGGAAGGAAGGAAGGAGATTAAACCTCCATCAAAATGTGCGGTTACCTGTGCTAGGGAAGGGGAGAGGCAGTGGGGGAGGGCGGAAAGGCAGAAAACCTGGGAAAACTGCATTGCCAAATAGGGAAATGGAGGAAAGACAGAGATTTTCCACAAGATCCCCGGCCTTCCGTGCGCTCCTCGAACAAAGGACTCGCACTTTCCTCAAATCAGTCAAGCACCTTACGGGAAGCTTTCCCAAGAGCAGAGTCAGGAGGCACCAGGCATCCCGATTTTAAACAGCAGCGAGCACACCAGGCAGGAAAAGGAATGTGTCCCAGTGTCCAGATACTCTAAAAATGGACAGCTCCATCGGGAGGTCTGGAAACTCGGATTGTTCAGCACCCTGACAATCAGACTCCAGGTGATTCCAATGCTGTCCCCACATTTGGAAATAGGAGACACTGTGAATGTTGGAGACACACAGGTATTGCCTGCTCTGGGGAAAACAGGCAGTTACCACTGAGGGAGCTCTGCATAGCTCTTTCTCGTTAAAGGAGCATCTAAAAATAAAACCTTGAATGACATTGAAATAGCAAATAAAAATAAAAAAAACCAAACAAACCAAAAAAAACCCCAACAGTATTTTTTTAGTGCTGTGCCTGCAGAAAAGTGCAGGAGATGATCTCAGGGCAGAAAAATTACGGCTCCTCCTTCATGGCCACACACCTGAGTATCCCTGAGTTTGGCTTATCAGACTCGATCTGTGACTGAAGCAAATCAAAAGCAGCGTTAAGTGTTTCCATCAGGCGGTGGAAATGCAAAGCACTGAGCGCTGTCGTCCCTCTTTTCATTCAGGTATCTTTTCAGCCCTGGCGTCCCTCACCCCCTTAGACAGGGGCACAGGACCCAGAACAGGATTGTGAAGCTGCTGGTTCCTTTTCCTGCTCAGTGGGAGCAGATCACGGCTGGATGCTCAGTGGGATTTGATTTTCAATGTTTTCAAGGGACACCATCACTCCTCTGAGCACATTTCTGCTCCCAGCAGGCTGGAACGCAGCTCTCTGGTGCAGCCCTCACGAGTGGCAGCTCCCCACGTCACCGGGAGCGTGTGCAGGACACAGATTGTCAGGAATACGGGCTGCAGGATCCCCAGCCACGCAACCAAACAGCCAACATCTAGCACATGGGTGGGAAAAATCTGTGAACCTTATGGATCCACCTCACACCTCCTCCCAAAGCAGCTGCCAGGGAGCTCACACTGAGGCATCACCAAGGACAATAAATACCCAGGATGGAACAGGCTTCCCTGAAGCAATGAAAGCAATAAATTTGAGTCCCAGTTTCAAAATACGAGCATTCCAAAAACTCCCTTCCTCCTCCCAGCTTCACAAACTGGGTGAGAGGATTGAAATGTACGGTTTCCATTCTGCCTCCGTCCTGAGGATGAGTCCAAAACTGAAAATGATTCCTCCTGGGAGCCTGGATTACAGGCACCTCTTGGAGGTTGTTATACACTTGCTGGGAAAAGAGAAAGGGCTGACTCTGATGGAAACACAGGGATGTTGTGCTTGGAACATCCTTGTTCAGTAACTCAGGATTTGTCAGCTGAACCTTCCAGCCAGGGAAGCTCTGGCCCCATGTCCCCTCAGTCCCTATCCCATGGGGAGGAGAAGGATTTCCCTGCCCTGTGCCCCATGAGCAGGACCCAGCTCAGGTGCTGGTGCTGGTGGCGCTTTGGGGAGCAGATTTTGGACTGCCAGGCCAAGGCTGACCCTCAGTGGCAGCGGTGGCTCAGCAGAGACATTGTCAAGGGCTGGTAACGATCCCACGCTGAGGAATTGCCTCCTAAAACCACCGGGATCAATCGGAAAATCTTTCTGCTAAAAGTCCCATTGATACCTCAGGACCTCAAGCTCACCACAACAAGCATTGTTCTCTTTCTAAACACTCGACATTCTTCTTTTTAATTGCCCACTGAATTAAAAGTTTTGAAACTCCTTAATGACTAGATTTATACTTCATGAAAGGATCGTTTGTAATTACAGGCGGTTTGGGGAAGGGGGTTTCTCTTCTCATTCTAATTGCAAGTAATTGACTGCAGAATATTTCTGAGCATTGCAGTTTGAACAAAGATGTCTGCTTTGAAGTCAAAATACAGTTTATGCCTTTCTGCAAAGGGGATGCATAAGAAAATACCTCTTGCTTCTGGTAATGGGAATTTATTGTTACTGCAGCCAGTGCAGCATTCGATCAGAGTTGGACTTTCTGTGCAAAATACTCCACTAAAAGAAATGGATGGTCCCTGCTTGGAGAGAGCAGGAGGCATTTCCAGGGTGATTCAGTTACAGCAAGCAAAGAAATAACCAAGGAGGAAATGGGAAGGGCTGCATCAATCCTGACCTGTTCCCATTTTCTCACATTTTCCATACTCTCATTTTCTACCCTCCTTTCCCCATTGTCAAACGACTCAACCACGAATTAATTTAAGCAGGGGTGTGGAAGGGGACATCCAGCACTGAGGATTTCAATTCCTAACACACTGAGGCTGACCTGCTGGGAGAATGAGGCTTTCATGGTGGTATCTCCATCATCGTATCCCAGAGGGAGGAGAGTTCTCTGGGTAAGAATCTCCCTCTTGAGCACGAGCCTTTCAAAGGACAGGAGAATCTGAAGTTGTTGAGGGCTTGAGAAACATCAACACCCTTGGTAATGTTGAATAAAGCACAGATGGTTTAAAAGTGCCTCTGATCTGGTAATCTCTGAGATTCCTGCTCAGAGGAAGGCAGGAGTAGCTCCGGAGGCTGCACACAGAGGTGAATTCTGTGTTTAGTCAGGAAAAAGAGGGCATCTAAGGAAGGGACATACTGCAAGGAACACAATTGCCTGTGCTGTATTAGGAAAAAAAAAAAAAAAGTGAGGGTTTGTTCTGCTAGAGAATTTATTTATCTTCATTTTCTACCAGTAAAGCATGAAGCAATTTAAAGACATTGGATCATTCTACTCAGTAAAATAATAGAATTATTCAAGATGACTCGAGAGATTTGGGCCCAGGCTTGCAGATTTTCATTATTTTCTCCATGGCCTTGAGGGTGTGATTCATCTGTGTAAACTGTCTGGATCTGAACTAGGCACCTTAGGCTCCTCTGAGAGATAAGAGAGAGAAATCAGCACTTGCAAGGTGTGATTCATCTCCTCCTGAGGCAGACACCCAAGTTGGTCCCATGGAGCCCTCTGGAGCAGCCCTGTCCCGGAGAGGAGGAGCAGAGCTGCCCCAGCCCAGCCTGGGGAAGGTTGTAACCCCAGATGTTCGAGGAGTCACCCTTCTGTCTGCCTTTAGGAGAGGAAATGTGTACGTGCCTTGATAAGTACAGAGAGCACCTAAAAACCACCTCCAGACCTGTCCATTTACTTGAGAAAAAGAAAATCAGTCTTCCTTCATCTCCTCTGTTTGTGGTCCTTGAAATCTCTGGGATATGAAATTTTATCCCAACTATTGAATAAAATATCTTTCCTCTTCTTGGTTGCTTAGATTTCAGTAGCCTGTCATCATCTTTCTGCTTTATGAGCTCCCCGATAAAAAAGGAAGTTGAGGTTTTCTGGGTCTGGTTCCCTGCTATATTCCACATGAATGTATCCTAGATTAAGTTTGACAGAAGCAGTATGAGTTCGATTGTTCCTGGAATATCTCATCTGTAAAAGAAGAGGAGAAATCAATGCCACAGAATACCTGGGGGAAGAGAACAGGAGGAAACAACTCCCTTGGAAAAGGAGGTTTTGCCACGATGAGGGAGTGAGGAAAATACAACTGCGGGGTTGTTTTGACAATGTGCTCTTGCCCGTAGGAGTGCCTGTCCTGGGGTGCCTGGCAGAGACCATGGCTACGGGGAAGCAGCAGGGGAAAAAAAATTAAAAAAACAAAAAACAGCAGGAAGAAAAGGCGGCCAGCAAGAAATAACAATAATGAGAAAAATGTCACACTAAACTGAGAGCGCAGCAGCAGCAGCTGCCTGCACCTGGAGGGGCTGAGTGTGGCCGGCGTGCCACGGCCTGCGCGGATTCCTGCGGCCTGCGCGGCTCCTGCGGCTCCTGCGGGCAGGCCCCGGCAGCCCGGAACATTCCAGGGCAGCGGCCCTGCCAGCCTGCAGCTCCTCATGGGGAGGACAAACACGGGGGAGTGTCATGGACCCAGCTCTGCAGCTCCTCACGGGGGGGACAAACATGGGGGAGTGTCATGGACCCAGCCTGCAGCTCCTCACGGGGGGGACAAACATGGGAGAGTGTCATGGACCCAGCCTGCAGCTCCTTATGGGGGGGACAAACACGGGGGAATGTCATGGACCCAGCCTGCAGCTCCTCATGGGGGGGACAAACATGGGGGAGTGTCATGGACCCAGCCTGCAGCTCCTCACGGGGGGGACAAACATGGGGATGGCTGTAATGGCCCCATTCTGCTGTTCCTCACGAGGGGAAATACTCATTGAGGAATGTCACGGCCCCTGTCCTGCTGTTCCTCATAAGGCAACAAACATGGGGGGATGTTATTGTCCCAGCCCTGCTGCTCCTCATGGAGGGATAAACATGGGGGCCTGCTGCTCCTCATGGTGGGACCAATATGGGGGAATGTCATGGTCCCGGCCCTGCTGCTCCTCATGAGGGGAAATACTCATGAGGGAATGTCATGGCCGCAGCCTGCTGCTCCTCATGAGGGGAAAAAAGCCTTTATCTCCCCACAGCTTCACAGCCCCTCTGCTGTGAGAAACTGCTCCCTTTGTGATCAGCTACTGACTCAGGTTTGGGTTTTCCCTCAGAAAATGGCTGTAAGCACTTCCTTCCTGCTGTGTGCTCCCCTGAGCCATTCCTGGGAAAAGGGAACTCTCCCTCCCAGGGACATTGCTATTGATACCAAAGTTCTAAACCCACATCAGCAAATCTGAAAAGTCTCATGCTTCCCCATCTCCCTAGGTTCAGAACACCAAGCAGTTTTGCTGTCTCCTTGGGCTGATGCAGCTTGGAAACCTCAGGAGCACATCGTCCCAAGCTGACCTGGAGCAGAATTAACTGGGGGAATTTGTCTCCATGTGTTCTGTAGGATCCCCAGCTTGCCCTGAAAAATAAGCTGGAAGGAGTGGATGGATGGAAACAGAAAGCACATAAAGGCTCAGTTCAGCAGATCTGTCTTTGTGCTGCCTCCTTCCAGTTCTCATCTGCTGCCTGCTGAGCTGACAAGAGGTGCACTCCAGCTCGATTTTTTTTTCCTTTTGCCTCCTGTTGTCTTCACAGAATTTTAGAATATGCTGCCAGATGCTCATTCATGCCAGAGCAGGATGAGTAATAGTTTCTACATTCCAAAATGAGCCCCTCTGATTCATGGTATGTGCAAGTCATTTTCTGCAAACACCAAGGGAATCAAAGTTCCTCCTGGGCCCCCTGTAGAAAGATGAACATGCCAGCAAAACCCTGATTGGGAATGTGGGCAAATAATGCTGGTTTGTGTGTTTGCTCTTTGCCTGCAGTTCTTCCTCTCTCAGCAAAGCCCATCAGCACTTCCATGGATATTACATCCATTATCATAATGAGAAGGAGGTAAATCTTGCTCACCATCTCCTTGCTAATTCTGCCCTGACTGTGCTGCTGTAATCTCCTCCAGATTGCATCTTCTGCAGGGCTGCAAGGGATGGAGCCATGAGATCATGGCCAAAGAAGCCCCAGGTTTGTATCCATGGCTTTATACAGTTTTTTCTGAGGAAAACACACAGAGGAAACTCATAAAATGTCTGCTCTTTCTTGTGTTGCTTCAGAACTAAGAGACTTGTAAATCACTTCTGAATGGGATGCTATATGCTTTTCTGCCTCTATTATGTATTATGGAGAAATTAATAAGTAATGGGATTTGCAAGATGAAAAGCAAGGAAACCCACAGGGTAGGTGATGGAGAGGCATAATTTAAAAAGTCAATGAAAGGTTCTGTTAAATCACGGCTAAATTATGCTGATATTCACCAAAGTCCTGTGGTAAAATGCTTTTTTCATAAAATATTGAGACTCCTTTCTGTAGTGACAAATGAAGGTTCCCACAGTCCTGGAGGACAGCAGGAGCTGGAGATGAGCCCTATTTCCCAAAGTGTGAGGTGCTGCACCTCCAGAGCCCTGGCTCAGCTTCCCCAAAGCTCTTTTGGGAGCTCTGCTCCTCAGGACAGGCTCGTGCATCACTTCAGGGCTCAAACATCCCAGGAAATGTCCTTCCCTTCCCAGCTCCTCCTGCTGCTGGGAGCTGTGCTCACAGCATTAATCCAGATATTCACCCAGCTTCCCTCAGGCTCTCCCGAAGCCAGGCCTGTTTCATTCCCTCTGGTCCCATTTCCAGGGAAAAGGAGGCTCTGGGAGGGGAGCAGGAGCTCGGCAGAGCTCAGCCCTGCAGACACCTGCACTGCTCTGGGGACTGGGCACACTGCACATACTTTACTCTGTGCTTTACTCGCAGTATCGAGAGCTCCTCGGTGCCCAGCACAGCCCTGGGCTGCAGGAGCTTGTCAGGACATGGAAAATGTAAATAACCCTGCAGGAAAATCCCCTGCAGCCCTTCCCGTTCCCGCTCCCTCCAGCCTGGCTCAGCTCAGCAGCTTTTCCACACGAGCCCAGCGCTGTTGGGAGTGGGGACAGTGGGGTTTTACCTCCCACCCTCCTGCTGCTCCTCAGGGTGTGAGGAGCCCCTGGAGCCCGTGAGCTGTGCCACGAAATCAGCACAGGCAGGGACATCAGCTCGCCCTCCCTTCCCTGGCATTTCCCTGGGAAGCTTTGCCCTTTTATCCGTCGGGTGGATGAAGCAATGGGACTGAGGGGAATTGCAGAGGGTCAGCCCCCAGAGCTGAACATCACCGTTCTGCTGGGTGAAGGTGGATGCCATTTCTGGCCCCAGGGACAAATATTTGTGGGGAAAAGGATGACAGATGAGTACATGGATGAAACACCAGTGCCTCTTCCTGACACCCACGGACTCAGAATGCCACTGGGCTTGAGCTGCTTCCCACCCACAGGAAGAGGCTTTTTTAGTACAGTCCCTTTGCCTGGGTTCTGCTGAATTCAGGGGAAAAATCTCCATTTTCATCCTCCATGGCCTTGCCCTGCTGATGCCAAAGGTGGTTTGGCTTTGGCAGGAGCAAGGACAGGCTCCAAGCCTCTCCCAAGGCTATGCTGAGACACCTGAGCACGCTCTGATAAATGGATTCTTGTAGGAAATAGTTCAGTGCTGAAACTCTACCTTAGATCACGTCATTTTAATACCTTTTTTTTTTTCCCCTCCTGTTAAAGCTTGTAAGAAGCAATCTCTGTCTTGTGAAGAATTGTTTTGCATTTTGGGGCCTTTGGGGAATTAGATGGGACTGAGTAATTATCAGGAAACTTCCCTGAGCTGAATACAAATGGACTGAATGGGCAGAAAGCTCCACAGTGCATTAAGATAAGGAAACTAAAATTTGGAAAATTACTAAAATAGGTACTTTAACCTTTCTGTTGGCTTTAGCCCACTTGGACTGAATTGATTTGAATATATATTTTAAAGACTGTTTAAAACTGTCTGCTCCAGAGTGCCAAAATACCTTTGTGTACCAACTGTGCCTTTGACCCAAAGGGGAAGGAACCTCTCTCAGCCCAGGTCTCTTCAAGAGAGACATATTCTCCATGTTGGCATTAATTTAAATTTCACATTCATTTTTAATAAAATTCCAACATCTCTGTTGTTGGTTAAATCTGCTGAAATATGAAAAGGGAGAGAGGGAATGAGGGAACGAGAGACCAAAGACCTTTTGTGAGGGAATTTTGGCTTCATGTGGAGGGATGAGCAGAGGCAAAGCACTTCAGGAATAAGTACCACTTGCCTGTCCTTTTTAATAGAAAAAGAAAGGGGGTTTTCTCCTCATTTGAAGAAAAACAGGAGCTGGGCCCTTCAGACAGGAACACCCATCTCTTACTTTCTAAAAATATCTGCCTTTCCAAAAGAAACCACTCCCCTAAAAAATCTCGGATTCGGATAAAGCTTCCATCTTGCAGAGTTATGTTCCCATTTGCATCCAAACTCGGTGTCTGACACTTTATTTTTACAGTGCAACAGAGAGAAAATTTGCTTAGAAATAACCTGACAAGAGAGGCTGGAATTGAGGAGCTTTACAGCCCATTTTTACTGGGTGAATCCTCTTTTATCACCCTGGTTTTCCTGAGTTACAATCGCCCGTTGTTCTCTCTTTGGTTTTCACTGGGGCAAATCCCAGTGACCTCACAACTTTCTGTCTCCATTCTGCACAGCCCCAGAGGGACATTTCCAGTGCCAGAAAACCTCCAAAAAAGACACAAAGGCCTCGTTCTTGTCTCCCTTGCTTTGGGGCTCCAAACCCTTCGGCATAAAGGAAATGGGGGGAAGAATAATTCCAGTGAGGTGAGCACATGGAGACCCGAGCTGCTGTTCTCCTCTTGCCCCAAACTCCCCGGTCCCAGAGGGACTCTGGGAATCTCCCAGCACTGAGCAGGAGCAGCGCTCCCAGATCTGCTCATGGGGTGCAGCATCAAAGCCTGACCCTGCCCTGATTCCTCCTGCAGGGAACCTCTCCTTTTCCAGGCCCTTGTTTGCAATCTCTCTTCCTAAGGAACACAAGGAACACTCAAGGGGATGGGGCATTTTCCAGCAGCTTCTCTGGGTGCTGCAGTGTTTGGATTGGCTCTGGGTTTAACCCCAGAGACAGGCATTGACTCGATCCGCAGGGCTGGGGGTACCTGAGTGCTCCAAGGGGCTTTGGATGGGAACTGTAGGAAAACACCAGCAGGGACAGAGGTTTCCTTGGGGCCGCCTGTTCCTCGTAGCTGTGTGCACACCTGACGGGGGGGAGGAGGAGCTGCCTGTTGTTTTAAGTCTCCTTTTTCTTCTGTGCTGTGTCTGGGCAGGACCCACACGTCTGGAATGCACCTTAAAACCGCCTTATCTCCAGAGCCCATCATTACATGGCAGGTGCTGGAGCCTGCTTGATTTTCTCATTTCTCTTCTGTTTCTTCTCCTCCTTCTTCCCTCCCCCTCCACCCCAGGGTAGGAATTTCTGAACCCCAACCAGGGAACCTCACACACCTGGACTCCACTCATGGCTCCAGCATGGAGAGCAGTGGGAGGAAGAGCATGAAAAGCCACAACAGAGAGGTCATGGACTAATCCAGAGGACAAATGCCCATAATATCTTAAACTTGCACTGAAGTGTAACATTAACTTCTCTTCCGATTTACTTGCCCTGGTCCATGGTAAAGGCAACTTGTTCCCCCAGCAGGGACTCTCCAGAGGTGGTGGCACTCAGCTGGAAGGAGAAATACTGTGACCAAAAGTGCTAAAATGAGCATTTAGTACCCAGCTCTGCCATCACTTCAGGAGAGCTGCTGAACCTGGCAGCACCTTCTGCTCCAGCCCAGTCAGCCCAGTCCATGAGGCTTAAATAGGACAACAGAGCTTTTCCCTGGAAAAGAGGATACTTGGAATGACCCTGCCCCTGCTCACAGTGGACACTCAGCCTCTGAAAATGCCAACGTGTTTTTGCTCAGAGCTTTGTAACTGCAAGGGGTGGTTTACGATAATTTCCACACCCTGTAAATGATGAGTTTAAGACATGTAAGAGCCTTTTCCATCTTTCTGTGCTGCATTTTTGTCCCATCAGAGTCTGGTGCTCAGCTTCTGCCTTTCTTAAAGCACCAATTTGTGTGCCCGCAGCAAGGGGGGAGTGAGTGCTGCAAAGCCAAGGCTGCTCTGACTAGGAAGAACTTTTCAGATCTAAGATTTGGCTGCAGGACGGGCATTTGGAGGCAAAATCGTCCAAAGTTCCACAGATCAGCACTGACTGCACCAGATCTTTTTGAGTTAACTGCAAATATTGTTCCAGCATCAGTCTCAGAACTTCAGACTCGCCATGGGAGGCTGATCAGCAAAAGAAAATCTGTTGAAGTCACTGATGGTTACTTTTGGTTATTTTCTGCTTTGAACTTGCCTTGCTGCACACCTGGAGCCTGAGGTTTCTGTGAGGACATTCCAGAGCAGCAGGAAGGCAGAAGCTGCAGAGCCCCAGAGTCCCCAGAGCCGCAGCCCAGCCCGGCAGCTCCGGGGTGGATTTGGGAGAGCAGAGCCTGGTGCTGTTCTGACTTGTGCAGCAACCACCCAGCCCAGGAAAGCCTCGGGATCAGAAATATGCAAAAATCCTGCAACTGTGTTGCCTTTGCTCTGCCAGCCCATAAAACACAGCCCCCAGTTACGCTTTCTGTGCTGGAAAACCCCAAAACCGCAGAGCACGAGGAGCAGCGGAGCCGCTGGAATTGAAGGAGGTTTTATCCCTCACAGAATTCCCGCGGTGGGGGAGCAGGGGGGCACAGAGCTCCATTTGGGAAGGGTTCAAGCACCTCACAGCGTTTGCTGAGCACCCCACACCATCCCAGCCCAATCCAGGCCACGGGGCTCCGGGAATGTCCCCTCCAGGTGAGGGATGCCAACCACCTGGAAGTGTCATCCCCTGGAAATCCAAATTACACCCATTGTGGGGCAGGAGAGAAAGCTGCTGCTTCCAAAGCCTCCTGAATTCCTCAGGTTTAATTATCTTGCTTGTTCACTTCTGGGGGGAAAAAAAATCTGGCTCATAAAGTTACTTCAGGTCCGTGTTTGAAACAATCCCAGGAATAAATGAATCAATAGAAGAAACTAAACATAGAGAGGCATTTTGGGTTTGTTTGATTCTTCAAGCTTAGAACAATTCAGGAAATATGCATAAATTATTTGAATAAAATTACCACTCAGCAAATTCCTAGAGTTTCACCTTTGCCTTTTTTACTCTGCCTCTCTCCTTTCCTGTACTGGACATTCAGAATAAAATCTGACCCTACACCAGAGTGCACAATGGCCACACATCCACTGACACCGGGTATCAATCTCACCCCAGAGCTGGGAGGCAGTGAAACTCTGCCTGTGCTGTGTGTGCTGAGGATTTGGGTAGTTGGATTGAGCTTTATTTTTACAGCTGAAAAGCAGAAAGAGAAATTCAAATCAGGGAAATGCAATAACCTCCGAGCCTGCTGCTCATCAGCGCATCACCCGTTAAAGAGCAGAGCCCTTTATTAAAAAGGACACATCTGATTAAAAAGATATGAAACAAAAGTGATTTTTAATTTTATTGGGGAGACAGAGTCATTGCCAGAGACAGCCCATGGCTACGTGTGATGATCGAGACAAGGGAGGGCAGCGAAGCACCAACACAAATATGGAGTTAATAACTTTTTTACTCTTAGGGAAAGTGCTGTTCAATTCCTGCTGCTCCAGGCGGGTGCAGCTTGAGTGGAAATTTAGAGAAATTACATCCACCTGCTTCCATCTCTTCCATCCAGGGCCAGATCTTCAGCCAGTGTAAATCAGTTTATCTGCATGCAGCCAGGCAGATTTATGCCAGCTGAAGATGTAGCCCCTGGTCTTGCACTTCACAGTAAGAAGCTTTAAAAGACAAATGAGCGTGAACCCCTTAAAATATTCCCCACTCCTGGAACTCAGGAGGAAACACAGACTTCCCAGACTGCCTCCAATCATCCCCCAGTGTGTGCTGCCTTTGGGGTGATCAGTGACAGTATCCAAAGGTTCAGCCACTGGAACAGAGGCCGGGTGTGAAAATCCCTGCAGACTTCCAGGCTGATTTTCCGCTTCCTCCTCTGGAAGAGATCTGGGATAATTCACTGAGAATGGGCTCAGACAGAGGAGCTCAGGCAGGGGTCAGAGGAAGCTCTGTGCACACACCAGGAGGGGACCCGTGCCCATCCTGTCCCCAGAGCCTCTCCAGATCAGAGAATGGAGGCACAGAAGGGTTTGGGCTGGAAGGAGCCCAGAGCATCCCCCTGGTTCCAGCCCCTCCCAGTCCCAGCGCAGGGGCTGTGCCCGAACTGTGGGTTCCAAAGTGCCCTGGGGACAGACACCCTTAAAGGCAGGACAGGGCCAGGCTCGCTCAGCCCTGGGTGCTCTGGTTCTGCTGTCAGCAGCAAAGGAGGAGTTCTGTGTTTTTCTCAGCTCAGAGGGAGCGAGTCTTGGTTGGTTTTCTTCTGGGAACACCGACAATGTCTGCAAAATCACTTTCTGCCCATCCAAGTCAAGATAAATCACTCGTCTCTAGAGCAGTCAGTGCAGACTTTTCCACTGTTCATGAACTGAAGTCAACAACAAAAAAATTACTTTCTAACTGTGAAACAGCTTTCAGTCTTGGCTGACTGAGACAGATTCCCTAAAGTAGCATCTATGTTTATATTTAACACTGGTTTCTTACACATCCAAAAATGCCCTCTCAGAATATGAAAATACAAGATAACATCAGGGAAGGCAACCAAACACCTCCTCACTCAATCATTAACAGAACAATGTCAGACTGGGATTCTGCAGAAAGCCCCTCTACATCAGGGCTGCAAAAAGCCAGAATGTAAAACAAGGTCTCCTGTGGCAGGGATTTTGCTGAGAAGTTAGAAATCTTCAATTTTTAAAAAGGCAGAAAGATCCAAATCAAAATTGAGCTTCCTCTCCTCCTCCTCCATCTCATTATAATTGTCATCATCAAAAATCTGAGCCGTGGTGGCACCTCAGACAGGAGAGCCTGGGAATGCACATTGCTCAGTAAATAATGCAGGAGAATCTCGGGGCACAGCAGCTGCTTTGTGGCTCTGGCGTGGCTGCCGCTGGCAGGGAGGAACAGCCCAGATTTGCACAGGACCTCGCAGCCCTGCATCTGCTTTTCCCAAGGTCAGAGCTCCAGAGGTCAGCACTGTTCCCATGGGGAGGAGAGGAGAGGAGAGGAGAGGAAA
>VZTB01016707.1:113115-215920 GCA_013397245.1 Thryothorus ludovicianus | reverse complement strand
GGAGAGGAGTGGAGAGGAGAGGAGAGGAGAGGAGAGGAGCCAGCACTACCCAGGCTGATCCACCAAGCACTCCAAACAGCCACGGCCTCAACCATGTGCTTTGGACCTCACCAGGAGATTTTTATTCCATTTTTATTTTATTTTTATTGTCCCATTACCCCAGGCAGGCTCTGGGGTTACCCTGGTGCTGTTTCTAACCCGGTTTTGTCTCCTCAGGAGTGGGACAGGCTCGGAACTCGCTGCCCGTGGGGACGTGTGGCAGTCAGTGCCCTGGTAAAAACCACCCTGGTAACCAAAACAGCCCCATCAGTGCTGGCTGTGCCTCAGCCTGCAGGACTTCCACCCCGAGACAGTGACTTTGAACACTGCTCTGAACCCTTTCATGTCCTGCCTGGCTAAAGCCTCACATCCCCAAGCCCCCTTCTGTCCCCAGTCTGCACAGAGACCAGAGCTGCAGCGATTTTGCAGGACTGAAATGATCCATCTCTGATTTTAATGCACGGCTCTGCACAGAGAGCTGCTCCTGTTCCCACAGCGGGAAGGGGCAAAGGAGCTGTGACACCCCTGAACTGCACATCCCTGACCCTACAGAACAGCCCCCGGCTGGGCTTCACCTCCTCCAGGTGGGATGTTCCAGGTGGGATGCAGCACACGGGGCCTCTCTCTGACTGCAGCTTCAAAGACACCCCAGAGAAGGGGATTTTGCCTTTGGAGGTGTCACTTACAGACACAGAAACAGAAATTATGGGCTGTTCCCTTCAAAGCTTCCGATTCCAGACCATATCAAGCAGCTGCCCTGTGCATGTCCCTGTACTCAGACAGTGCTCACTTGGCCAGAGAAACGAAGCCTCAAACTAAAAATCATTCCTCTAAACCCCCTATAAAAGGCTGTGGGTGCTACTTTAACGCCCCTCACCCAAACCAAGGTCCAGGCACACAAATATTTGCTGTCCAGGGCAGGGTCTGGACGGCCCCAGCTTTGCAGGAACCCGACCGTGGCACCGGCCGGCCCAAGCGAGGCTCCGCTCAACGCTGGACTTGTTTTCCTTGGCTCTGAGCGGGCACTGCCGGGCAGGAGAGCTCACAGAGGCACTGCCAGCCTCGAGAGCATCCCCAACAAGTCGAGGCAGCCCCGAGCTGAGGAGGCTGAGGCAGGGAGCGTTCCCAAAGGCGTGGACCCAGCCCTGGCCCCGGCTGGAATTGCTGCTCAGATAAGGCAGCGTGTTCCTGCTTGCCGGCCAGGGCAGGGCTCGGGCTGCTCCCAGCCTCGCTGAGCCGCTCACAAAGGCCAGGAATGAGGTGACAGAGCCTCGCAGGAGCCCGGGGCGTGCTGGAACAGCTCCGGAGCTCGCACGAAGGGCTCTGACCCAGCGGGACGGCACCCGAGCATCCCCGGAGGCTGGGCAGGGAGCGGATCCCGGGATGGCACCGCGGGCATGGGGAAGGGTCAGGGAGGGGCTGGGCTGGACCAGAATCTGTGTTACGGAATCGCAGAGTGGTTTGGGTTGGAGGGACCTTAAATCTCCTCTCATCCCAGCCCCCTGACCCGGGCAGGGACACCTTTCTCTATCCCAGGTCTCTGGGCAGTAAAAACACAAAAAGAACCCCAAAACAGAAAATAGGGTTGGAGGGACCTTAAATCTCCTCTCATCCCAGCCCCCTGACCCGGGCAGGGACACCTTTCTCTATCCCAGGTCTCTGGGCAGTAAAAACACAAAAAGAACCCCAAAACAGAAAATAAACATCCCAGTATTTTCAGCTTCGTGACTAAATAAATCACTCCATGGAAAAAAAAAATCCCCATTTCCTAGCATTATCAGGAAGTGGATTCAAGCAAGGCCAGAGCATTATGGAAAAGCCTCCAGAAGCCAAGGATACTCATCCAAATTAGGGCCCAAGTTTTGCACTGCTACATTTTGAAACTTAGCTTTGTCAGCACTTGCAGTGTTATGAGGAGGGAGCCAGAAGCTCTGCTGGTGTTTTTGGGATCACACACACACTCAGGAGCAGAGATTGCACAACCCCAGGGCAGCCACACTCAACATTTCCCAAGGAACCCGAAGCTGCCTCAAAATGCTCAGGCTGGAACAAGCACAGACCGACCCTGCTTTGTTCACTGCTGCTTTCCTGAAAGCTGAGGGAGGAACATCTTCCCCCAGTGCAGGGAATCTCTCACTAAAGGCTGGCAAACCCCTCAGCACGGAGGGCAGAGCTTTCACTCTCCCACGTCTGTGTTCCACCGAGAAAACAAATCCATGTCTGGGGCCCACAGCCTTCTTGGGAAACAAGTTCTCATCTGTCCCCTCACCCGCAAGAGTTACCAGGTCCTGTAAAATGCCTGTGACTGCAGATTGTAACTTTTTAGCACTGTTTTAAACTCCAGAGCAGAGGGAAGAATATTCCCCCCACATTTTCCAGAAAAGAGGTTTCCGTGTAATTTAATTTCCCTGTACATTTCTGCAGTATAAATAACACAGATCTCTGCAGACATTTATCTGTGCCTGTGACTCAGTTATATCAGCTGCCTTATGCCTTCCCTCCTCAGCCCTGAACTTCTGCCATCAGTTTTTCCCTTTGCTTGGGAGCATGGGATGCAAAATTCCAGCCCAGGATGAGGCAAACAGGGCTCCTAAAACCCAGCTGTGCCAGAGGCAGAGACCTCCAGCGACCTGCAAGCTAAAGCAATGCTAACTGTTTCTTTCAGGGCATTAAAATTCACAGAGGAATCAGAAATTTCATCTCCTTTGCTTAAAAGTTCATTCCCTGTGAGGGCAGATGCTGAGACTTTCTTCTTGCTTTTCTTTTTTTTTTCTTCTTTTGCAAACATAAAACTGAAAAATACACTCCTTAGCAATGCTCTGGTGGCTTTAGACCACATACATCAGCTTAAAAGGTTTATTTTTAAATTACTGTTGCATTAGTTTTGTCAGCAGGGTGATTCATTCTGCCTGCTCGCCATCAAAGCCGGCTCCCAGAGCCGAGGGTGGGCACGGAAAGGATTTAATCCTGCACTCACTGGGGACTGCAGAGCTGATTTTGCCTGATGCCTGCAGCAGGTGGGTCTGGAAGATGCATCTCTGCACAAATATCTTTGTTAATAAGGTTTAGACAGACTTTACAGGTAAAACCCACTGACAGCAGCAAGCTGCCCCAGCCAAACACTCTCTGAGGATTGTTGGTCTGATCAATGGCCCTGTGGCTGAGGGAAATTGTCTTCTAAAGTTCTATTCCACAGCAGAAATCCAGGAATTACTATAAATCTCAGCTCTTGACCTCTTGCAGACACAGAAAGCACAGGTAACCCTCCAGTAATTAAAACACAGCCACTCTGTCTGATCTTCAAAGGCAGAGCAGGCCTGGCTCCCTCCAGAGCCTTGGGATACTGCTGTACAATTAAGGTATAAATCAATCTCTCACTATTTCCTTTGAAGGTTGTTTACGCCCTTCCCCTGTGCCAGCCCCTTTGCAAAGCTCGAGCAGAGATGGGGCAGCAGCTGCTGAGTCTCCTCCTCCCCACAGGAGCCCTGCAGAGCTCAGCCCTGCCCAGCCCTGGGTGCTGGGACAGGAATTCTCAGCCACCTCCATCGACCGAGGGAGGAGGAGTTGGCACAGAGGCTCCTCATTGTCTCCTCAAGGAGCTTCATCTCCAGATTTGCTCACTTGAGCAGCACAACTGCATCCTGCCACCTGCACCAGCCCCAGGCTTGGCACTGCCTGAACGCTCCAATTTATTCACTTTTTCAGTTGTTCAAAAAGAAATAAAATCATTTTATCTCCACCACAAACCTGCAGCACATCAGCACTGCTTGGGGGCTGTTGCTTTTCCAGTGGCTGAAAGCAGAAGAGCCCGTTTTAGCTGCACTCAAAGGCTGTGCTGCCTTCTCCCTGCTTTATCACCTCAGGATTTGGCTGGTGAATCACAGAGTGAATCATGGAATCCTTGAGGTTCAAAAACACCATTACGAGCAACAAGTCCAACATTCGCCCAGCACCACCACTAAACCATGTCCTCGAGAGCCACAGCCACAGGTTTTGAACAATTCCAGAGATGGGGACTCCACCACTTGGACAAAGAGATTCCAAAGCCTCCAAGCTCGAAGTCTGAATTTTGCAGCCCAGGAAGAGCCGTGGTCAGAGCAGAGAGGGGAGCAGCTGAGGGGGGCAGGGGCAGGGAAGGGCAGGGGCTCTGCTCACTCACCCTGCACAGCCCGCAGCCTCAGCCAGCCCTGCTGAGAGCAGGAGGTGCCTCCCCAGCATCAAACAGCAGCTCTGGCTGCACTTCAGAAAGGTCCTGGGCTGGTTTTCCTTTCATGCGTGTGGGAGAGTGAGCAGTGCCCAGGGAGAGGGGCGGGAAGGGCCGGTTGGGAAAGCAGGCAGGGAAAGCAGGGAAAAACCCAACTGGACCCAGCACGGCTCCGTGCTTCCCTTCCCTGGACAGTCTGAGAATCCGGTCAGTCCTCACTCCGATGCAAGCTGCTGCTTTATAAATACATTCCTCACATTCAGAAACTTTTGAGGCAAACAGGGGGAAAAAAAAACCCAGTAATTCTTGTCCAGCTGCTTGCGGACTGAATTTCCAGTGGGCAGCTGCAGGAGACATGTCCCTGAACTTCCCTGGGCTGAGTTTGATGTCTCAGACCTCCAGACCCAGTCAATTGATCCCATTTCTGGGACAAATTTAGAGGTCAGAGCTGACAAAGCTTCAAGACCACACAGGTTTGCTCCTCGGGAGCCAAGGGGTGGAATGTGCCTCGCAGAGCCTGCAGGGCAGAGCCTCCATCCCCTGACACGTCTCCATCAGCAGGGCTGGGCTTTGCAGCAGCACTTTTATGATGTGCTGGCAGCTTTTCCCACCTAACGGGGACGTGTTGAAAGTTTAAAGGAAGGGGTAGTTGACATAATTGGGTATTATGGAACAACAGGACATTCCTGCAGTTCCCCGTGCCCCAGCCAGTCCCTCCCTGTCTGTCCTTGACAGTAGCAGCTGTAAACTTTAAAGGTATCTGTTATTTTCCAGTAGGAGATAAAGCAAACAAAAGGACAGATTTGTATCTGAAAGAACAACAGCCCTGGCTTCAAACTGTGCAGAGAGAAAATTGTGGCGAGTTTGGCTCCTGGTTCCACAGAGCCCTGAGAAAATAAAAGCAGGCAATGAACAGTGATAACCTTCAGTTCTTATTTCTCACATGAAAAACACAGACTTCCTTTTCTCTAAAGGTGCTGCAGGAGCCACATTTATAGACTGATGTGTTCACCTCCGTGCTTGAAATGTCTGGGCAAAAATCAGAGGTTTTAGTTCCTAACTGTGGGCAGTTGTGCTGGAAACTGCTGCTCAGGGCAATTCAGTGCAGCCCAAATTAAAGCAGCAAACCTTGTGACCTCTGTCACTGCTGAAGCAGCCTGGGTTTGGAACCTCTAATTTACCCAATAAACAAAAGGAAAATCAGGACTTTTGTGCAGTCCTTACACAGAAAAGAGTGTGGAAGGACGGGAGCAAGCTGTTAATGCTATAAAAAGAAAACAAAAAGAGCAGTGAGCTTTAATTTTTGCTATTTATATATTTATACCTTACTCCACTGGAAAAGCAAACCAGCTGGAATATTTCCATTTGTGCAGATGAGCAGGCCTAGATTATCCAGAACTCTGCCTCCCAGGATATTTCTGCTAAATGCAAAAAAAGCACGGGCACCCCGAGCCTGGCCTGCTGAGCTCTCACACAGGAAAGGGCTGGGAGGAAACCCTGCTGTGGCCACCCTGCAGGGCTGTGCCCACCCCACAAGGCAGCCCCAGTGCCAGCCAGGGTGGGCACCTCCTGCCAAAGGAGGGGCAAGGAAAGGAAGAGGCTCCAGAGGGTCACAGAATGCACAGAGCCAGTCCCGCTGTAAACGGGATTCCTTTAGAACTGGGATTGAAACCAGCGCGTGGAGGCCCTTGGACAGAGCATCCCTGCACTTGCCACATCCTCCTCCCCGGATTCTTTACAAGTTTATACCCCCATGGCTGGTTCTTGCCACCTGAATTCCGAATTTACGGGGCTTACATCACAGCCCCTATCTCACCGCTCATGGGGCACTCAAGAACCAGCACATTTCCCATTTTTTAGCAGCTTTGGAAAAGTGAAATGAAATATTTCTTGTATGGAGAGGCGAGTTTAAAAAAAAAATAAAAAATTGGCAGTTGATGGGGCAAAATTTAAAGTGGGCTCTTTGAAAATGTTCTCGTACGCTTTGGATTAACGCTGGGTTTATAAGCCAGAGCTCGGAGGGCAGGATGAGGAGTGTTTTGGGGCCGCTGGGGCGGGCGGGGCAGGGCAGGGAGGAGCCGGGAGCTCCATTGGCTGCGGCCGCAGGTGAGCGCGGGGATAAAGCCGCACCTGCGGCCCCGGGAGGGGCCGGGACGGGACCGCGCTGTGTCGGGCCCCCGCCCCCGGGATTCTCCCCAAACACTGAGAGAAAGAACGAAAGAACGAGCCCCCCAGTCCCCCACTGTTGTAGCTGAGTCCCTCGTGCCCTTGGCCCGTTTCTGGGGTTTGGTTGAAGCTCAGAGCGGCGGCTGCGGGATGGGATTGGGACCTGCCCGCCAGAGCCAGGTGAGTGAGAGACCCTCGCAGCCACGTGTCCGGAGGGGCTGGGTCCAGCTGGGGCAGGGTCGTGCCTGGGAGTCACCTGTGCACGGCTGGGGGGGAGAGGAGGCACAGCACGCGCTAATGAGGTGTCCTAATTAATCCCGCTCCTGCGGCAGGAGCGCAGCTCGTCCCCTGCGAACCAACGCAGCCAACCTCGGCCGGGAGCGAGGGGCCAGGACACCGCTTCTAAAAGGAGAAATGAGAGCTTCTTAAACAGCTCCTGGGCATGATTTAAGTCATAGTAGGGATGTTGAAAGCAGCAGTTGATGATACATGGGGAGGTGTTTTCCGGACTATCAAGAATGTGGGGGTTGGTGCTGTTCAGGAGCAGCTGGATCCCATCACAACCTGTGCAGTCACACTGGGCTTGCACTGGTGCAATAAATACCAGATCTGAGCTGCTGTCCAGGCCAGCGCTTGTTAGGATTTAATCTCTTTTGTTGATTCTTCTCTTGATTTTCTATGTGCATCACTTAAAATTGCCCTCTATCCAGTGGTATCCTAAGAAGTTAAATATTGTAGAAAATCTGCCTTATGGACACAATTTTAACTCGCTTAATTCGAGTTGGCTAAGGGCTTTGAGGTCCCAGAGTCATTGTGATGTGATGTTATGGGGTGCTGAAGCTTTGGGTGAGCTCTCTCCTGATCTCTGGGATCAGAGGGACCGGGGGCTCTGGCTGCATTTCCCCTTTCTGTGGATCTCGTGTTGGCTGCTGTGTATCAGCAGAAGTGACCAAAGGCCTTCTCTCACTTTCCCCAGAGAGAATCAGGAGCTTTGGCTCCAGCTGCTGCTGAACAATTGGGTTCCTTTCCACGTGCAGTGCACAGGGGCAAAGCCAATTTCAAATGAACTGATTCCTATGGGGCAAAACTTCCTCAAAACCGAGAGAAATTTCCCTTTTGAAAAAACCCGTAGCCAATTGCAGGCAAAATGCTTGGAAATGTGTGAGGGTCATGCCTGAGAAAGGCAGGAGAAAATGGAACTCCCTGAATGGGCAGAAAGAGTCCAAACACAGCTGGATGGGGCTGGGGAAACCCTGCCTCTGGAATTCGGTGTGGAAGCTGAGCCCATATTACAGGGACAGAAATTTTGTGTTTCCTCTCCAGGATGGGCACTCCTGGCACTTTTGGGGCTGGGCACGGCACAGAATTTCCAGAGTTTTCCATCCCTGGGCTCAATGCAGTGCAGGCAGCGCTCAGAGCATCTGCCTCGCCCGCTTGGTCCCCCACAGACAAAGGAATAGAGAAACGTTCGCTCGTTTTAAAGTTCAGGGAAGTCCAGCACAATTTCACCTGACCTTTAGTTAAAGGTTTGCCCCTTCTGAGGATGCAGCAGACCTTTGCTGCTGTCCAGGTGAAGCTGCAGCCTGACCCTCAACACTTCTCCCCAGCGAAAAGCAAAAATCAAGGGGCATCTCATTAAAATTTAAAAAAACCCAACTCCTCACATTTTAAATTGGTTGTTCAGGAGTGAGGGGAGCTGTTGGAGGTGGAGCTCGAATTTCAGGTTTTTATTCCCATTGATTTAATGTGAGATTTGGCTGATAAGCGCCTTGATGCCACGATCTGAGCCTGCAGCTGTTCCCTGCGCCGGGCTGCGAGGGGTTAATGCCCCGGAGCTGAGCAGGAGGCATCTGCGGGGTGAGCCCGTCCCAACTTGCCTGATAAAAGGCGTCTCAAATAAGCCAGGATTGCACAGAGGAATTTCAGTTGATGGGTTCCTGCCTGGGCCACCCTTTCTCAGGGCTTACCCGAAATCTCTGACAAGTCCTGACACAGCCGAGGGAGAGGCTTCGAGCAGCAGCAGGCTCAGATTTAAAAGCAGGAGAGAGAGAGAAACACCCCGAACTGTTTGTTCTGTTAAATCGTCCATCAGCACCTCCGCACTGGGGTTTGTGGGTTGGCTTTTTGGTTGGTTTGGGGTTTTTTTTAAATTCAAGCGCAGGCAAATATTTCAGTTCACCTCCAAGGCAAATTTTGCACCTTAACCTCTCTTTTCCCAAGCTGTGAAGTGCAGGCAAATTAAAATTTGAAATCTGAAGTTACCCAAGTGCGTGGGAGCCTTGCCAAGAGCCAGAGCTGGACCCTTCTGAAAGTCCCGAATTTCCCAGGCACTGAGGAGGAAGGAGCTGGAACCTTAATTTGGCAAAGCCACCCAAACTGGAAACGCCATTTGCAATTCCTTGCTGGGATGTGGAGAATTTCCATTTCATTCATGAGATTTGTGTGTTTTTTATGTGGATTTGTTTTAATGTTTGCAGTTCTTTAGAGGAGAAGCAACATGCAATGCTAAGGATATGCATCATATTCTGATTTATTAATTTTATAGCTAAAACCAGGACATATCTATGAAGCAAAATATTTAAATCTATAATCAGATTCCTTCGCAGGAATCTCAGAAATATCTTTACTGCACAGATATAGGGACGGGTTGGACTTTGATGGGGGAATACTCCTAACTGTCTTAATTTTCATTATTTTTGTCTCTTTCACAGATGGGAAGCTTTCAGGAAGAGGCTGTGATCACCTTTCAGAGGGGTTTTTAACTATTTAAAACTTCCTGGTGCTCCAGGGCAATCCCGTGATATCCGTGAATTCCGTGATCCAGAAGGGACGAGCAGGGGATGAGTTCCCTGCCCTGCCCGGGCTTCTCGAGGGGAGCAAACCCCAATTCCCACATCCTGTGGGCCGGGGTTTAATGGGATTATCTCTCCCTTATTTGGGCCAAAGGGAAGCAGAACCTTGACATCCTCCCAGTACGGCCAGAGGTCTTTAAAAAGGTCCCGCACTTTGAGAATCGCCTCCAGGCGTTCCTCGGGTTTTGTAAATTCGGGCTTTAAGGGACCCTGGCCATTATCTGGTCACACCTCCCTTGTAAAAGCCATAAAACACACAAGAACCGCCTCGAGCATTTAATTTGCAGGAGCTCCTGGTGGCTGAAGGGCCTGAGTGGATGGAGAGCTGCCACATCCTCGGGTCATTGTTCCCACAACCAACAGGACAAAGTGGCCAAAGTGCTCCGTTCCTGGCTGAAACTACCGAGGTGAAAAGCAGGGATGGGACGGTGGGGGGAAGGAAAACGAGGATTTCAGCCCAGAGCACCCTCCAAGCACCAAGTTCACACCTGCACACACTGGAGGTGAGCCAGCCGGGCTCCCCAAAGGCACCTGAGCTCCCCAAATCCTCGAGGGAAGCGAGGACCGTCCATGGCTTCTGTTGTCCTTCATTCCACCGGAGTCTGTCTCGTAGCAAACCAGATTTCAGTGGAGTGAAGCACAAGAGACATGGAGCTGAACCAGCACGGAGGAGCTGCTGCCACGGCAGAGCTGGGGACCCCCGCGGGAACCGGGGTCACCCGGCAGAGACCACGCTGCTGGGAGATGGAGAGGAGCAGCACAAGGAGCTCTTTAATAACCTGGGTATTTCCTGAAAATCCCCAGTAAGAACCCTCTGTGAGCGTGTACTTCCTTTCTGCATAATGTGTAAAGATTAAAAGTCTACAAAGACCACAAGCTGCTTTCTGGAAGGTTTAAATACCTTATTAGCAGGAAATTAAACCCTAAAGTGGATAAATGAGCTGTGTAACCTCATCCTTTTCAGTCATCTTCCCTTCAGGATGGGACAGCCAGGGAAGAAACCAGAAAATAACCTCATTTCAGTGCACTTGCACCACTGCGTTCCCACAAAAACCTCTCCCTACGGAGTCCCCAGTCCTGCCTGCTTCCCTCCAACTCCCCTGCCACACAACTTCAGAACCTGTAAAAACTCCATTAATATTTTAGACCCATTTATTTTGTAATAAAATTAATGTAAATAAGATGGAAGTTGAGGGAGAACTCAGATTTTTCAGGCTGAGTGCAGGATAGATCTTTCAAGGTGTCAGTGTAAATTCCTTGAAGGTTAATGCAGTTAAACATATTTGATGCATAAATGTGTCACATCTAACTCTAATCATTCACCAGTTGTAATTGCCTTTTCAAAGTCCTCACCTCCCTGAGACAAATGCAAAAAAAAATGAGATCTGGCAAATTTAAAACAAAAAAACAAATAATGTCTTCCTCCCATCAGGATGTATTATTCGCCTTGATAGATTTAGTAGCAGGTTTCGAGAATTTATTGTCCTGTGTTGTTTCTCAGCTGCCTGCCCCTCCTCTCTGCCTGACTGGAAACATTCAGGAACCACTTGCTGATGGCTTTTCCCACAAGCACAGAAGGCTCTGCTCCCTGCAAAGCCACCAGCTCCCACCCACCCTGGCACTGAGCTCTCCTCCCAACAAGTGTCCAAGCTCCTGGTGTTTATTTATTAACCCCAGGCCCATTCCTGTGTAGAATATCTCACAAATCCAGGTTTCCCTGCTCAGGGTTGAAGTTACACTCGAGTCCAAACCAAATCACGGGGTTCTGGCCAGCCCTGCACTGGTTCTGTTTTCTGGATATTCTTATCCATCTGATACTTCACATCTTGAAATTAATCACCACCAAAACCAGTCTTGGGAGCTTTTCACAGAATGGTTTGCGTGGAAGGGATCTTCAAGGTTGTCCCATTCCAACACTTCCACCACCAGACCCCGTCCAGCCTGGCCCTTGGCACCTCCTTTTCCTGAGGGATTTTTCCCCCAGAACATCCAAAAGCTCAGGAAGCCATTCTTGGCAGTTCTGGTGGTGAGTGACAAGGACACTGGGAAGAATTTGGAGGTTTTTTCCTTTGTTATCCTCTTTTCAAACCCAAGAGTCCACGTGCAGCAGAGTAAGTCTCACACATCAAGCACAAGTGGATGAAAAACGCACAGCTTTGTGTATTTACCAAGTAAAAGCTATAAAACAAGGGGTCCTGCTTGCCCCATGCTTGTAGGGCAGAATTTTGTGCTGCTGAAGAGCCACTGGAGCACAATTTGCCTTCCCACCCTTCCTCCCGTCCCTGCCTGGCCTCCCTGTGCCGGGCAGGAGTGGCCGGAGGATGAAAACACCACGAAAGCTGGGTATTAATGTATTAATATAATGTATTAATGACGTGCAGGGGATATTTACAGCTCTGCAAGTCACACATTACCAACCCATTCGTTCTCTTCTCCCTGTAGGAAGGGCATTTTGGGTAACAGCTTTCCATACGTTAAAGCAAGGCACATAATGAGACAGCAGGCAGACTGGCAGAGCTGTGCAGAGCCGTGGACAAGGCTCTGTCAGCTCGGGCTGAGTTAGCAGAGCTCCCTTCAGAGCTGACAGGTGCTGTGTAAATGCAAGCTCGTTATCAAAGCAAGCACGGCTTGCTGCTCACACTGATGGAGCAGCAGAGACAGGAAAATCCCTCCAGTTACTCTCTGGAGCAGTCGCTGCAGTCTAGAGAGCGACTGTTCCCAGGCCTTGGAGAGCGGCTGGTGACACAGAGCTGCCACTTCCCACCAGGAAAGGTTCTCAGGGGCAGGGAGGAGAGCAGGGAATCTGCTCCAGCTCCTGGGGCAATTCACACCCAGCGCCGTCTCCTGCTGCTCTTTGGGGACACCAAACCCCGAATGTTTCTGTCACCGCAGCGCGGTGAGGGGGAACTGGAGAGTCCCGGTGACAGGGGTGGGTTTGGGACACATTTCTCTGGAAGGTTTTGTGTGCAAGTCCTTGGCTGTACTGGGGTGCGTGAAAGCCTTCAGGCACAGGTACTACCCCAGGTATATTGGGGGGAAATAGTCATAAATAACAAATAATAACAAATAATAACAAATAATAACAAATAATAACAAATAATAACAAATAATAACAAATAACTCCCCAGACAGGGCTCACAAATAACAAATAATCACAAATAATAACAAATAATAACAAATGATAAAATAATAACAAATAATAACAAATAACTCCCCAGACAGGGCTCACAAATAACAAATAAAAACAACTCCCTGAGCAGGGCAGGGCTCCCACTCCAGGTTCACCGACTGGGCAGCACAAAAGCAGTGAGTGCTCACCCACCCAACCTCCTGGCAAAACTGAACTGTCAGGAGCTGAAACAGCACAAAACCAGGCTGGAATATTCCAGCAGGATGTCTGTCCTTTCTGAATATTCCTCAAAGGAAACAAGGTGAGGAATTACACTGCTGAGCCCAGGGAGACACGCTGCTGGAAAAGCCACAAGTTTTCAGCTTTTTCAATGGTTACATTTCTGTGTTGTGCCTAAAAGCCTCACTTAAAGCCAGTTTTTATTCAGGAGACAGCCAGGCCTCAAGCAGCATTTCAATCTAAACCTCCCAGCCCTTTGAGCTGCTTCAAATGAACGCTGCCTTGCCTGGTGGTAACTTCGCCGAGCTCAGAAGCAGAGGGGAGGTTTGGATGAGAGGCCCTTTAGAAGCCCTTTACAAATGTAGATTTGATTGACTGACTGATTGAACTTAATTGCAGACATTCTCTTAATTGTACACTTAATTACTGACACTGTGTCAAAAGATTTCTGATGCAGCACCTGGAGGACAACCTTGCAAGTGCCAGTCGGAGCCAGCTGCACAAGACATCGGGGAGGCGCCGCTGCCACAGCTTGGAAGAGGGGGAAAATCATAATATTTTAATAATATACAATTAGGGTTCCGCCCACCCTCAAACACGCGTGTGCACATGCACACAATCACAGATCCCCTCGCGGGGAGGAGAAAAGGAACAAAGGGTGGTAATGAGGGGCCCGTGTGGCAGTGCCACCCCTGCGAGCATCCCCGGCAGGCGGGCGGGGAGGGCACGGTGCCATCGGGGTGGGTGGAACAAACCCAGGGCTTCGTGCCGGGGTTACAACCCCGGGCATCTCGGCGGGGTCACTGCAGGTGGCCCTGCGAGGGACAGAGGGGAGGACAGCGATCCCTGCTCGCCCTGAGAAGCGTCTGCAGGAAATTCCAGTGTTCTCGCACTTTCCAACAGCGGAATTTTTGCTGTTTGCATTCACTGTTTCGGTGAATGCAAAACCCCGAAATCAGAGCACGCCAAAACTCCACAGACAAGCAGCAGAGAAGACTGCAATTGTTTTACACCCACAGAACTGCGATTTGCTCAAAACACCTGGAGCCTCGTTAATTTACCTGTGACATGTTGCTATACTTAATTGCCTTTGACAATTAGTAACATTTCAACACCTCCTTTAATGGCCCAATTATGAGAACACTTGTCTTCCGTGCAGCAGATAGAGGAAAATAGATGGGTGAATCTCCAATGCAAAACTCCTCCGCAGGTATTTTAATGAAGAACTCACCAAACAAACCCCGAGGAGGCCGCTGGGACGTGGTCCGGTGGCACAGGAGCTGCGTGTGCCCAGCTCGGGCGCTCCTGGCTGGCACAGGTTAATTAACACCTGGGCACCAGCAGCGCTGCCAGGTTAATCACAGAGAACCGCGCTGGGCGCTGCCCTCCTCTCCCTGCTCCAAAGAGCATCCTCTGGGTACCACATCCCGCTCCCAGCCCGGCACAGGCACGGGGGGAGCACAGAGCCCCTCGGGCCTCACAAGGTCCCGCCTGCCTGCTGGCGATCTCTGCTGGAACAAAGCTTTGCCGAGTTTGGTTAAATCGCTGCAGTTCGTGGCCCTTCTCTGTGAGAAACAAGCGGGGAGCTCCTCACGACACTCGAGGCTGATTTAACAGCTCCTCTGAGCAGGAGGGACTGGGGGAACCTCGCTGCTGTTCTTGTAATCTGAGCAATCCCTGCTGATACACACGCACAATTCACTGGCACAACAGTTCCTCTTCTCTTTCTAACAGCAGCTTTTAAATTATTTGGATCTTTTGCTGACCACTTTGTTCTCTCCCTGGAGCTGTGTAAACCAGGAGCAGGTCTGGAGAAAGCTCCTCAGCCTCAAAGCTGCCCCAAAGTGGCTCCTCCAAAAGAGCAGGTGGAGTCTCACCGCTGGATGGAGTTTATGAATAAAACAATGTTTTATTAAACTACTGTTACATTTTGATTGAACAGCGTTTGGACTATGGAGGAGCAGACATATTCCTGAAAGTAATTGGTTTTCCACATCTGCTTTCCTTTCTAATTGGACTAATTACTTCAGTGTAGGATCATGTTCACTACTCTCCAGAAAGCAAGAAACCTTGATTTACAGTGAGAAGAGCAGCAATTAGAGAGAATTAATTCATATGGCAACATCTAAATAAATCATATTATGAGAAGACAGCAATGTAATTATTGTGACTGGTGACTCCCTTGTGGAGAAACATCATCCTTAAGCTGAAATCGAGCAGCACAGTCCTCCGAGGAATCCAGCACACTGCTCCAGCTTCACAGAGCGTGTAGTGCTGATTTTAAGGCCTAATTGAGGTGCATTGTCAAAACCAATAGGTTCTAACACTCCTCAGGCAGCCGGGGGAAAGCAATCAAATCCCTGACAACTCCATGTTTGTCCTCAGAACCCAACGCGTGTTCAACAGCCAGGGGTAGCAGATGCCAGCCGCAGCTTCCCAGCGGAGGCTGAGGGATTTCCTGGCTGTGGGATCCTCCCTCTGGGATGAGCCAGGCTTCTCCTCCTCTCCCCCGAGCCCAGCCCCATCCCGGGCTGCTCGGAGGGTTTAGTGAGGGCAGGGAGCCGAACCACGAGGAGAGGATCGTGCTGCACACAGGGATAAATTCCTCTTGTCACCCCTGAGCAGCCTGGGGCTGCCCTCGGGCCGGGGATGAGACTTTGCTCTGCTCCTTTGGGAAGCGCTGAAAGCGTCTTAGGGAGCTCCCTTCACCTTTGTGTTATTAACTCCGTCCTTCATGCCGCTCTCAAGCTATTAGTGATGCTAATAACTCATTAATGACGTGGCTCTGCCCTCGATGGTGTTCTCAAGAACATCAATGCTCCTCTCACTTGCTGGGGAAAACTCTGCTCCCTTCTCCTCTTGCACTTCCAGAAGAAAATCCACAATGCCTTTGTGAGTGGGAGCAAAGGGAGAATCTCCACACCTAAACCAGACAGCGCTGAATATCCTGGGCCATCATTCCAGGCTTTACATGGAGCCGTTTCTCCAAATTTCTCTGCCACAACGAGAGAGAGCTCCGGGCACGGAGGCAGAACAAGCCCGAGCTGCTCCTGGGTGAATGAACTCTCCAGTGTGGCTGTTCTGCTCTTGTCCCGGTGTTCTTCTCCTGTCCCGCTGTTCTCCTGTCCCGCTGTTCTGCTCCTGTCCCGGTGCCTCGGAGCCGGGTGGGCACTCCCCGGTGCCAGGGTCCCCCGCTGGCACACGGGACACGCACGAACCCCGCAGGAATTTTCAGGAGATGCTGCCCTTGGTGCGCGGCGCTGGCACACATAAATCATAAATCCCTCCCGGCGCAGAGCCACCCTTCCCATCCAGTGCTCACCACTCCAGCGCCCGATCCGGCAGGAATTAGGGTGATAAATTGTCACTCTGGACAGGCGCGGGCAGATCCATCCCGATTTGTGCCGCAGCAGATAAACACAGCCATGGCTTGGGCAGGGAAATTGCTCAGCAGCGAGCCCACGGGAGAGAGAAGCCCGAACTCGGGGGGTTTAAGCAGATTTAGGAGCCTCAGCTCTCGCCGTTATTATTTACTGCAATTCAAATCTCTCCTTTTCCTTCTGAGAGGTTTTCATAGCTGCCTTTAAATCTCGAAACGCTTCCTAAAAAATAAAAAAATCAAATCAAATAAAAATGAAGAATTCCCTCTGCATTGAGAGTTTATCCAGACTCTCAGACATTTGCATACATAAGGTGAGAATCCCAGGGGATGGATTCATCCCACACCTGGGGCCATTTCTGTGCAGAAAAACACAAAAAAAGATGATGAAAAAATGCTGCACAAAGGGGGTGAAACATTGCCCCCCAGTCCAGCTGCTCTCCGTGCTCAGTGTGACAGCCACAGCTGGCAGAAATTTGGATTTCAGTGCCACAAGGAACATCTCCAGCACAGCCATACAAATCTCTCCTATTCCACTGCCTTGCTCCATTTTTCTATTAATATTTGTTGCCTTAACCAGGCAGGCCAGGAAACAGAATAACGGGGAACGGATCTAATTACTCTGGAATCGTGGAAGAGATTTTTAATTGATTTTAGCCCTTTATATCCCTAACAAAAATACAGATGCAGAATGAGCAGAGGTCAGAAAAGAAAGTTAAGGTCACAGGAAGCACAAGCTCATTACAAAAGGAAGAAGCACAATAATAAATATATCCAAGTATCACAACAGTGTAAAAACTATTTTGAAGGGAAGTGGAACAGCTAATAATTCACAGCCATTATTCTTTTATCATTGTTCAGCTGAAGGTTGAGAAGATTTTAAAACTGCAATTATGAACAATAGATTTGCATTGAAATCAGCTCCTCTGCTGCCTTTATCCCTCCTCTCCCCTCCTCCTCCTGCTAAATAAAGAGGTGGAAGCAACAAAGAAAGCAACATCTTGGATACAAGAGGGAAAAGGGCTTTTTAAGGAATATCCACATAATCAGATACTCCAAAAAAAAAGGAAGAAAAGTGGAGCGTGGCTCCTTGGGCATCTCCTAAAAGCCAACCCAGCTGAGCTGGGCTCTCTGTGGCAGCCAGACGAGCAGCAAAGTCCCCTCCCGAGCCGCACCGGCAGATCTTTATTTGCATCCTGTCCAAGCACCCTGGGCCGGGTTCAGCGCCCTGCCCGGGCCCTGCTCGGCTCTCTGGGCAGGGCAGAGGCTCAGCCCCGGCACAGAGAGCCCTCGGAGCCACGCACGGGGCTGCAGAGCCGGGCTGGGCACTGGGGCTCTCCTCCGGGAGCCCTGGGGAGAGGGAGCAGCAGCAGCAGCAGCTCTCCTGACCGGCCACCCCCTCGGCAACTTCGGACATTGAAAATCACTTTTTTGGTCGAACACTGCCCGCTTTTGATTTGTTTTTCATTTCTGGCGCCTCCTTCCCCGAGTCTCCTAATGACCGTGGATTAATGAACAATTACAAGGCCTCATTCTCACTGCCATGTAATTCCAAGAAAGGAAGAGCATCTTTCTGGAACATTATGCTTGAAAAACAAAGGAGAGCTTTGACTGTCAAGTCACTGATGTTCCCTCTTCACTTAAAAGCTTTCCAATTTACTTACAAATTATAGTGTTTTTAATGCAAATTAAGCACTAGAGAACATTCTTTCCTTCCCCCAGATTAGCAAGAACCAAATTGACCAAGAAAGCCAAACACGGAATCTGGACTCAATGAATATTTAAAATAATGAGGCTGTTTAATTATTCTGATTGGTGAAGGATGATGTTGCTAAACGCCTCTGAGCTGATGACAGGGTTGGAGCCCCGACTCTGCTTTGTGAACGCTGGGAGAGCCTTTTCTGGAACCCCCTGTTCTGGTGTTCTCTGTGGAGTCAGCTCTGGGGGTGAAATGCCTCTGGGGAGCAAATCCCGGGATGGGAAGGCAGAGGGGCTGCAGGAAAGGTGGGAGCGAGCACTGCCTGCCCCAGGATGGGGGCAATTCACTCCAGGGGCTTAGGGAACAAAACCCCAAAAATTCAGAGTTCACTCAGCTCTGCTTCTGCTCCAACATCCCTCAGTTCCACGGACCTTCGGGTTTGTGTTCTCACTTCCCAAAACTCACCCACAGAGGAAATGAGGAGAGGAATTCTTCACCAGGAGTGGCAGTGACAGGACAAGGAGCGATGGGTTCAGACTGAAACAGGCAAAGTTTAGGTTGGGTATTCAGAGGAAATCCTCCCCTGGGAGGGTGGGCAGGCCCTGGCACAGGTGCCCAGAGCAGCTGTGGCTGCCCCTGCATCCCTGGCAGTGCCCAAGGCCAGGATGGAAGGGGCTGGGAGCAGCCTGGGATGGTGGAAGTGTCCCTGCCATGGCGGGGGAGGATGAAAGGATCTTTCCCTCGCAGCCCAGGCCAGTCTGGGATTGTGGGACAGACCTGATGGCTCTGAGATAATCAGTGAGCTTTGCACAGACCCCACCTGAGCCTTGTGAGCCGACCCCTCACCTGCCCTGCCCTGCCCCGCCCCGAGAGCTTCTGGTGTCAAATTTCTTTAAAAGCTCCGTTCCAGGCGCTCCCGCGTGGCGGTCACGAGGTGGCCACGAGAGTGAAACACGATCATGTTGCATCCATTCACACCTCATTAACACCTCATTAACTCTACCCACCTCTCAAGGCCACCAGCCCTGCCCTGAGGCTACTATTGCCGAAATTACAGACCCTGCAGCTTCCGGAGAGCTCGGAGAGCGCGGGTGAATGGGCCGAGGCCACTGAGCACCCCTGGCCCTTGATCTCCCGTCCTCGAACAGCCCCGGTGTCCCCGGGCTCTGAGCTGGGGTCCTGCCCTGCCCTTTGAGACTGAGAAAGGAGCCCAGGGGAGATTGGCCGGTCCTGGGCTCTTCAGTCCGGGTGCCCACGCTCCTGCTTCCCGAGATTTGGCTGTGTCGGTGTGCACCTGGGTCCTGTCCCCATCCCACGGATCCCATTCCCATCCCATCCCATGGATGCCATTCCATCCCTCAACGCAGCCTTTGCCTTTTCCAGCCCCTTCCCAGGGCCAGCCCGAGGCAGCAGGAGGGGATTTATCCCAACCCAGCCCCCCGTGCTGCTCCCCTCCCTTCCCTGCCCCTGGAGCAGCGATGCTCACCAGGACGAGCCCTTGGCCCGCGGGGTCTGAGCGGGGCCGGGGCAGCACAGCGGGGACAGGGAGTAGGCTCGGGAGGGAGACACCGCCAACAGCCGCAGTTGCTGCGGAATGGAGAAATCTGCTCAAAGGGAGGCTCTTTTGTTTGTTTTCTAAATATTTACAATTAATTGCTATTTCCAAATGCCCTGAAGAACGCCAGTGCCCAAGGACAGGGTCCCAGCTCTCTCCGGGGACCCGGGCACGGCGCTGCTGCACTGTCCCATCCCGAACTTCCCCCAAATGGGCAAAACCCGCTGCTGTCGGTGGCCACGGCCCCAAACCAGGTGTGCTGCAGCCCACACGGCTCTGCTCCAGCCAGGAACCTCCTCCTGCAGCTCCCGCTGAGCTTTCCCACCTCTGGCAGGGGCTGGCAAACTCCCCCTCAGGAAAAAAAATAAATTCAGGCTTCTACCTACATGAGCTACTGAAGGAAAAGACACAAAACCCACAAAAGCCAACTAAGCAAACAAAAAGGAGATAAAAGCAGTTTGCTTTAAGGCAGCAGCTTTTCTGAAAGCCCGCAGTAAATCTTTAAGATTATCAATAATGAACACATTCAATGTCTTTTTTCGTCTTCTTTTAAATCACTTCTTGCAGTGGAAAGAAATCAGTCCGGGGGGTAGTTCCTATGTGAGCTGCATTTATTATCAAGGGATTGAGAGTGCTGGAGATGGAAAGAGGGAAAATGAGTCTCGACAGAGCTTTGGGAAAAAAGCGCAGCCCCACTTTACAGTCCTTCCTCCACCTCTTTGTCACAGCACCCCGTAATGAGCCCTGGAATCCATCTCAGCTCTAATGACACTCACAGTGGTGGATGTTTCTCCCAAATTTAGTCAAGTGACAACACAGAGTCTTTAATATGCAAAGGAGGCCTTTGTGTAACTCCCCGGAACTTTGGTGTCTTGTCAAGCCTTACAGGAATTCCGGGGGAAACAAATTGCACTAATCACAGGAGGAGCGGCAGGGAGGGGCTCGGCCCTGATGTTCCCCTCATCCCGGGCCCTGCTGGAACACCGGCACATCCAGGGGATCCTCGGGAACCCTCCCCAGCCTGCGGGGACCCCTCAGTGCCACAGCCCGCAGAGCCAGGGGCCACTCGGCCACTGTCCCAAACACCAGCCCTGGTCAGTGGTCACAGCCCCAAAAACAAGCACTGCCCCAAACACCAGCCCAGCCCAGCCCTCACTACCCCAAACAGCAGCCCTGGTCTGTGGTCACTGCCCCAAACCAGCCCAGCTCAGCTCCCCTGCCCCAAACCAGCCCAGCCCAGCTCCCCCCACTCCTGGCTGGTATTCCCGGGCAGGATGGAACCCGCAGCTCCTGGGGGAGCTCAGCACACCCTGGGCTCCAGGAGAGCTCCTGGGCAGGGTCCCAGCCCCAGCAGAGGCGATGCTGCCAATGCCCACGGTCAGAGAGCTGGGCTTGGGCCTCAGAGTGATGGGATGGGCTTTGCAGTCACAGAATTAAAAAAAAAAAATCACATATTTAGGCATTTTCATGGAGTTGTCTTCGGGGTTTGGTAGTGGTTGCTTTGTTTCTGTTTGTTTGTTTTCCTTTGGGGCTATTTTTTGATTAAATGGGGAGGAAATAAAGCAACACTACCCTCCTAGCCCAAATCATTGTGTTAGAAAATCCTTCTGGCCAAAGGCATTAAATGAAAAAGAATGTGTCATTTTTCTCCTGATAATTTTTAATTGATCACATCCACCACGGAGGTGGAGCTTGGCTAGAAAGGGTCTGCACCAAACAGCTCCTATTTGTCTGTGATTTCCCTGGGGCATCTTTTAAACCATTAAAATTTACAAACAACTTCATTTCTTATTAACACAGTTCCTTAATTGCTTCCATGGGAAAAGAGTCAAGTTATTTGCATCTTCCTTTCTTGGGGCTCCAGGGCTTTGGAGCAAACATTTAAGGATGAGCTTTGAAGCGAAGCTGCAGTTCTGCTCCAGACCCAGGCCAGGCTCCCCTCCAAGCTGCCTCAGACACCTGCACATCCCTCGGGGCTCTTTTAAACCCCTTGGACACAGGGAATGGTTCGGGGCACGTTTGTGGATATTGGCAGCTCACACCAAGCCACGTTCCCCGTCCCCCACACCTGCCAAAATCTCCCAGGGAGGGCGGCACCGTCACCTGTGGGATGAACCCCCGGGAGCAGCATCTGCTGCCCTGAGGGGAGGCACAACCCCAGCGCGAACACAAACCCTGCCCGCATCCTCCCAGCCGAGGGTATTCCCATCTCTCCCATCGCTGCAATGCCTTAACCAAAGCTGCTGAGCCCGGGCCCATCCCCAGGGCCAGGTGGGGCCGTTCCTTGGGCTCAGGGATGTCCCAATGACCCAGCCCAGCCTCAGGGTCCTGGCAGCAGCGTCCCCTCTGAGAGGAGCCCCCCGGCAGCTCCTGCGGGGCTCAGAGCAGCGCCTGGGCTGCCAGGGGGGCGTCCAAAGAGCCACCAGCCAGATTTTCGCTCCAGACAGACACTCCAGGCAGGCCAGCAGAGGAATTCCAGCATTTCTGGTCTGCTGAGGCTCCTCCAGACCCCAGCAGCCTCCTGCAGCCCTTGCACAGCTTGTGCTGGGCTGGGAGCAGCCTGGGGCAGTGCAGGGTGTCCCTGTTCAGTGCAGGGGCACGGACTGAACAATTTTAACCAATCCAGACCACCCCACGACTGAGGATCCCATGGAATTGATTCCCTAATGGGAATGTTGGTGCAGAGTGCCGCATCCCTGGATCCCTCCCGTCTCCACGGGTGTCTGTGCGAGCTCTGCTCCAGCAGGATCCATCAGCTGTGTGTGGGAACGCATTCCCGGGAAGCAGCCACATCTGCCATGGAAATCCCCAGCTCCTCCCACGCTTCCCGAGGAGCCCGGGCTCTCCGGAGCACTCCCAGGCAAACCCTCGCAGCAAATGGCACCGAGCTTGCCATGAGCGGGTGCGTTTCACAAATTCACTTTACATCCGAAGACTGAAATGTAAATCCCAGAGCTATATTGAAACTGGATCTCACCCAAAGCCAGGAGTCTGTTGCTTGGCTTAAAATATCACTGGGAAATAGAAAGGGATCCTTTTAGTTAATACTAATTATTATTCAGTCTATCATTAACAGCAACTGCGCTTTGATAGACGGGTTGAGAAGCAGCTTTGGTTTGCACTGATGAGTCTGTGACGAGTTGCCAAACTTTTCTTATTACTGATAATTAGTTCCTGTTCGTTCCTCAGCTGCTCCCGCTCCAGCACCGAGTGCTGAGGGCTGCTCCTGAGAAAGGAGGGATCTGAGCAGGCTTCCCAAAATCTGAGTGGGCAGGGACCGAGGGTTAAAAAAAAAAAAAAAAAGTTTCCGTGATCTGAGCTAATTTTTATAAAATGACCTTTGCAGAACTCGAGCTGCTCATCCTCTCCCCAGCATTTTTAGCAACAAAAACGCGATGCCGTGACTGGAGATGGCAACTTTTAGGTTTCCTGCTGGAAACCAGGGAATGGCTTCAGGTGTGTTTTAGAACTTCTGACACATCCATCAGGGTATGACAAAGAGAGCTGGGGCACAGAGAACCCATTAGAGGAGCTTTGCTCAAAATTCCTGGCAGTTGAGTCATACTTGTGTAAAATAAAGCCTCTGTTGATGTTTCCTCGGGGCATAAGAAGTGTTTATAAAATACCCATTACGCACAGGGATTATGAGCAATTTGGAGATTTATTTTCATACGTGAAACTGATAAAAATCTCCGAAAATTTCAAACATTATTTCCGCCAAACGTCGTTTTCGCAGCTCCTTTGTTCCAGGGGACAATGGTAACCAATGTTCCAGTGACCTCCAGTGGGGACCGCGGGGAATACAGAGACCTGCGGAGCCCGGGCAGGACAGGGGACCCTCCCAGAGGGGCTGTCCCGCCCTGTCCCCGGACGGACAAACAGAACAAGGGCTCCGAGAAAACCTCCTCTGTTTTTTATTCAAACAGCTCAGACTCACCCCCACCTCTCTGACACAGAAACTCCGGTGAAAATCATCCCTGTTTGGACAACAGGACTTGGGGCAAAGCTGCCTGAGCCAAACCAACCCTAAAATTCAGATTTTTCTCCTTTCCATCAGTCAACACAAGCCAAGGGCTCTGAGCTCAGTCTCATTCCTGGTTATCTCCTAATGACTTCTGAGCCAGCCAAGAACCAAAGACTTTTAGTCTAAGATTAATCCCCCGTTCCTGTCGTCGGTGGGGGCCGGGGAAGAAAGGGAGGACGGTAATTTTTAAACCACAAGTCCTTCTTATCACCATCTGGTAGCCATGAATATGGGCAGAACTCTGGTGCTCCGTTAATAAATGCAGGATTACACGGTAGAACAGATAGCAGGGGGAACACATCCGTCACACACAGCAAAGCTCTGCTAAACTCACAGGGTGACCTTGGAATGAAAGGAAACGGTGATTAAAGGAAAACCCACGTCCTGGAATGCCTGTTCTGGGTCTGAGTCAGGACAGGCACCAGGACTAAACCAAACCAGGTCTAAAGCTCTTCTCCTGATCCCTCCTTTCACAGCCACCACGACCTGCAGTGATGTTTATGCACAAGTGGCTGTCCCCAGCCACTGCTCTCCTTAGAGCACCTGGAGGAGCTCCTGGCAGCTCCTGGGACTGGTGTTCCTGGAGAGATAAAACAGCCACAGGCTGCCCTGGCTCTGCTCACTCCCAGACGGTCCCACACCCATCCCAGGAACACCTGAGCACGGGTCCTGAGCCATCCCAAAACACAGCAGCACTCACAGGGAGCTCCACATTCCCAGAGGATTCCCCTCACGTTGTTTCTGCCTGATGGCACAAGAAAAAACCATCGTGCATTTTGGCTCTTTCTGAACAAACGTTTCCCCCAGAACTCACTGGATGTCCCAGAACACCATCCCTCATGGCAGTGAAACTGCACAGAAGGGCAATTCTTCATCATGGAGGGAGCACCAGGCCCAGTGCAGGTCTCTATCTGCCACTGTCTGCACAATATTAATGTAGAAAATAATATATTGGCTCGAATCAATACTTGCCTGACTCCTCCATCCATCAGCCCCCTTCCATTTGATAAAAGTCCTTCCATGTCACGTTTCCCCAGACTGATGAGATCACAGCACCTCTTCCCAGCATGAGTGATGGTGTGGGGATGTGCAATTGCCCAATAAATCACACCCTCCGGATCAAAGAGCTGAGATCCTCTGGGTGCCAAGGAGGCACAGCAAACATCATAAAATACAATAAGTTAATTAATGGCTGCAAGATTTTTACCACTTGAGACAGATTGAGCGTAGCTTCTCACACACAGATACCCTGCAAGAGCCAGGCAGTGAGTGCAGAGCTGGCCTGGAGCTGGGTGGGATTTGGGTCCTCCTGGCTGTTCCCATCCCTGTCCCAGGCACAGCCCAGCACCAAGGAGCTGGTTCAACCGAGAAAGGGAAACCACAAGAAAAAACCCCACAGCACCCAGAACCCTCTGCTTTACAGGCATCTGATTCCACAACCTTTAATCCTTTCTGTCAGCCCTGCAAGATCAGGTATTAACATCCCTGTAACCTCTTGTACTAATTAAGACAGCACATCTTTGGTGTTCCCCTCCCCAGCAGCTTCAAAGCCGAGCACTGACAGGGCACTGAAGTGTTTGTGCTGCTGGTGAGTGGCCCTTGTAAAACAGAAACGCTAATGAACACACCACGGGGAGCTTTAATAAAAGTGTGCAGCCATTAGCCAGTGGATTTGGGCTGAAAAAACCCAGGTTCAGCCATGGGAAATTCCCAGGCTGGTGCTGCAGGAAGCAGGCACTGCTCCCAAACACTCTGGAGCACCCAGCAGAGCCAGAGATGCTCTGTCCAGCCCTGCCCTCCCCACAGAGCCCCTGGCACAGCCGCGAGCCTCTGCTGCTCCCAAAGGAGCTGCAAAGAGCCTGAGGAGCAGCAGGGACTGCCAGGAGAGCCTGAGCAGCCACAGCAGGCTCAGGCAAACACAGGAGCAGGGACTGTGCCCTCCTGGGGCTGAAGGGGCTTTGGGGGCATTTCACACAGACACAGGGCCCATGCTTCAGTATCCAGTATTTGGTATCTAGTACTCAGTATTTAGTGTCTAATATCTAGTATTTAGTGTCTAGTATTTAGTATTCAGTATTTGGTATTTGGTATCTAGCACTCAGTATTTCATATTCAGTATCTAGTATTTAGTATTCAATATTCAATATTCAGTATCTGCTATTCAGAACCACTTCCCAGCAAGGCAGTGCAGCAGTGAGGGTTTTCTCCCCTGCCCACAGCTCACAGCCTTGGGCAGAGCTGCAGCTCCAGCTCAGGGAGGCCTGACCCAGCTGGGAGCAGCTTCCAGCCTCGGGCACAGCCCAGGACGCGGGACTGAATAAAGCTGAAATCCCAAAAGCTGCTTAAGGTTTAGCACTGCTATTTTTTGCTTGTCTGTGGTGAGGCTGAGCACTTTCTCCACTTGCAGCTTGAGAGCCACGGTCACAGGGAAAGGGAGCAGTAAAAGGAGGTTTTTGTGTAAATATCACCTGCACAAAGCCCTTGGGGCACAGCCCTCCCTCACCACCCCTCCTACCTGTGCAGCAACCAGGTGTGCAGAGGAAGCAAAAAAGCAAGAAAACAAGACAGAAAAAGAAAGCAAAAGCCTCAAACACATTTTCTCACGCAGCTTATCCAGGCCTCCACAAGCCCCAAGTTCCATTTCCCTGCTGCTGTCCCAGCACAGGCTTTGCCAAAGCAGGTTTGCAGCAGTGAGCTCCCCACCCAAACACAATTCACCTTCCCCTCATCATCTGCATCTCCCCCACCTGCTGGGTCTACCCAGAGCAGATTTCAATAAAATCATTTGCCCATGGAGCTCCAGCTCTTTGTCCCTGCTCTGCCCCTGGCCAAGATGAAGAATTGGAAAAAAAAAACAAAACAAAAACCCAAAACAAACTCAGAATAAATGTCTTGTTGGGGGGAATAATTCAATTGGAAATTTCAGCACTTTTCCAAACATCCCAGCTGAATTTCACTCCATGCTGGTCTCTCCCAGGTTAACAGCACACTTGGCCAAGTTAACCTTTGGGAAGGTTCTTTTATCGATCAGATGTTCCACAGACATTTACATTTCTTGGAGGGAGGGAGAGGCAGGGAAGAAAATTAAATTACTTTGCTCAGTGATCTTAATTATCTGAAATAATTATCTTCAGTCAATTCTCAAACAAGAACTCTCTGGAGAACAGTTCATTTCAGTTTGGATAAAGCAAAAGGAATTGAGTCCAAAGGAACACATTTTGTAACTTATTTAGAAATACCTAATTAACCATCAGAGTGAGGAATCCAGTCAGAGTTCCTCCATTACACTGAATTATTAAAAGCCATTTGTGGGGAGACACAAAAGAAGGGGTCCAAAGCCTCAAAGGGTAATTTTAGCAAAGAACTGAACAAACTGCCTGCAGGGACTGTGCACACGGGGGTGACGTGCCCGTTTTAGGGCCCTTTGAGGCTTTTCCATGATTTCCCTGGGATTCATGGAGGAGCCAGGCCAAGGACCCTGCTCCAGCCCTCACCGAGGGCACAAACCCAGAGCTCCGTGCAGGGATGGCTCAAACACGGCCGGGGGTGAGGAGTGAGCTGGGTCCCCAGCACAAGGAGCTCCTCTCCCGAATTTCCTCCTGCAGAGTTCAGCCTACCCCGCCAGCCCCCGAGGTGATTCCAGGACTTAAAAGCCGGGTGGTGTTTTAGGGTTCAATCAAAGCCAACAAATTGCTAAAAATAAATCGGCATCCCATCTGTTGCCAGGCAAGGAATTCAGCCTCAGCAGTCGGGGAGGGGGATGAAAGGCTGCAATAAACACCTTGAAATGGATATCTGAGAAATTCTGTGGCCTCGGGAAAATGGTCTGGTTTTCTCTTCCTTCTCTTTTAATTCGTTTTTCCTGAGGGGAAGAGCGAGTGTGGGTTTGTGCAGCACGGGGAGAGGAGCAGACAAACACCGAGCCCCTGAGTTATTGATGTTGCAATGAACTTTTGCTGATAAACAGGATTTCACGGGCAGGACGTGCTGCAGGGGGGCTGAGCACAGAGCCAGCCCAGGCTCTGCAATGTCCCCACAGCATCCCAGGAACCCTTCCCTTGTCCTCCCCACAGCAAAAGCCAGCCTGTGGCAAATCCTCTGCTCAGGGAGGAAATATTTTGCAAAGCAGCCTGAGGTTTATGGGCTGCAGCAGGACTCAGCCTGGAGAAATGGAATTCCCCCAGGGAGAGGCAGAGCAGCACCAAACCTGTGAAGGGTTTGGGCAGAGGGAAGAGCACAGAGGCCTCTCAGACCCTGAGCTGCTGTGGGATGGGGGAAGCAGGGACACCTTCCCCTGTCCCAGGCTGCTCCAAGCCCCGGTGCCCAGTGACCCTTGGGCACTGCCAGGGATCTTTGGGCAGCTGCTCTGTGCCAGGGCCTGCCCACCCTCCCAGGGAAGGATTTCTTGCCCACATTCCCTCAATTTCCCTTTGCTCAGAGCGAAGCTGTCCCCCCTGGCCCTGTCCCTGCAGTTCCTGGGGCAGGGACCCTCTCTGGGTTCTCCCACAGCCCCTCCAGGGCTGGAAGCTGCTCTGGGCTCTCTGCTCCTCTCCACAGCTCCTCTGTCCCCATCCAGGACAGTCCAGTGAGCGCTCCCGGGGCCAGTGGTCAGCCAGGACTCAGGGGGTTGTGGGGTGGCCGTGCAGAGCTGCAGCCAGGGCTGCTGCAGTGCAGCCCCCAGTGCCAGGCACACCCTGCAATCCCCAGCACTCCCACGCTCAGAGATGGACTCTGTCACTGCTCCTGAAATGTTTTGTCATCTTGCTTCCACTTCCCCGCAAGCTGATGAAAAAAAAGCACAAATCCCTCCGACGTGTTGTCTTCCCAACTCCTGATATGTTTTGGCTACTTGCAGAGAGTAAGAGGAGCCTTTGGAGCAGATGTGAAACTCAGCTCTTGTTTCCTCGCTTGTCATCACTCAGGAAGCAAAACAAACATTTCTGCTCCTGCAGAAACCTCGTGTCCTGCTGCTCTGTGCCTGCTCCTCCTCCCCAGGGACGAGGGCTCCTCTCCGTCCTTGTCCCAAATTCTTTAGGACCTGCTGAGAAGCACCAGAGATCAAGATAATGTTGGTGTATCACTCGCAGGAGGGTTTTTTTTCCTCATGTTCTTAAGCCTGTAATCACAGATAAAATAGAAAAAGTGATTTAAAGCTGCTACGAGGCCCGGGAGGAAAAAACCTGAACTGAAACACGCATAATCCTGTATGAGACAAGCCCAGAGAAATCGAATTGGATTCTTCCCCAAACCAAATTCTACAGTACAGTTACCTCCTTGGCTATTTACTGCTCACAGTAATAAGCTGACAAAGAAAAATTGCTCCTGGAAAAGTCTTTCAGGCAGATTTCAGCATCCTGAAACATTTCCTTTGCTGGGAACGCCTTGATAGGTCTGAGTTTTAACAGGAATCACAAGGTGCAAAGGGAATGGCTCCGGAAATTCTGAATTCCATTGCTCCTGTTGCTTTCTCTGTAACAATAATTGAGGTGTTGACCCTTGTCCCTAGCGGGGCCACAGGGCAGGGAGGTGTCCAGGGCCCAGTCAGAGCTGGCACCTCCCTGGTGGCTTCTGGAGGGTGCAGAAGCTCCGTTCCCACCGTGCTGCTGGCCCCAGGTGAAGCTCCCAGGGGATCCCCAAGCCTGGGGATGGTGCTGGGAGCTGCCCTCGGGCAGGACCTGACACAAAGCCCAGCACAGCCCCAGGCTGGCCTGGCTGCAGCTCTGCCCCTGCCCAGAGATGGGCACTCCAGGGCTGCCTGTCCCAGGGTTTTAGCAGGGACTGCAGGGGATGAACGTCCCAAAGCTCCCCAGGCACCACAGCCCGCAGCAGCCACGGCTCCCTGAGCTCCCCAGACTCACTAAATGAAGTTTTGCTCTTCATGGATGCATAATTAACCCCTTGAGTAAACATCTATTCAAACCTGCATAATTAGCAGGGAATTTTTCAAAAGGCTAATGAAAGGCCCTTTCAGGTTCCTAATTGGCTTCCTCTCACTCTGGGTAGGAACTGTCAGCACGGGAAGGGCTCTGTGCGGGTTGGGAATGTGAGGCTGGAATTCCACACAGGATGGCCAAAGGTGCCCAATCAACCTCTCCTCGTGTGGACTCAGAGCAAACATTGCTCAGGCTGGAGAAATGCAGCCCCAAACCCCCAAGGTCTGACTGGTGGGTAAATTTTGGGATGGTGGTCTGTACAGGGTGTTGGGATGTGTCCCAGAAAGGCAATTTTCTATGGAAATGATGGATCTACAAGGGATGGATGGAATTATTTAGGGACAGATAATGAAGCTGTGCAGTAAATGTGCCAGTGAACAGGGTAATTAACAGTAATGCTCATCAGGAGCTAATTACATGATTCTTTGCCATTTTTAAATGAATGGTTACCATGTAGTTTCCAGGACCAGAATTCCCAGGTTAAGGAGAACGTGCAAAACCTGAGACTGAGTTCCTTGGGTATCTCATTCACCAACTTATCCATTGAATTTCTAAAAATAAAGCCTGGAAAAGGGAACTGCTCTTTCCAATTGAGGCAGTGGAGACTCAAAGCATCCAGGCCCATCTCAACTCATTCCCAAACCTGCCATGAACGAAGGAGCCTCCCTGCACCACAGAATCCCTGGTTTAGGGCAACAAAGAGAAGCCAATCATGCTCCCAGACTGAGAAGAACGTGATCTTGATTTGCACATCATTTCGAGGAGCTCTGCTACAATAACTTCCCCTGGCCAACCGTTCAAAATCCCAGCTCCTGTTTTCCCAACTGCATCACTCGTGCTTTCACAGCTCTGCTTTAAAGGCCTTTTCCTCACTCGTTTCCCTCTGCTCCGAGGGCCAGGTGGCTCCATTGGCTGTGCTGCAGTGCTCTCTGCTGGCACCAGCCCGGCGCTCCTGGGCTGCCCCAGACCCTGTCACACAACCACAGAACGCTTTGGAGTGGGAAACACCTCGGGAACATCGAGTCCAGCCCCTGCCCCAGCCCTGCCACAGCCACCTGGGGCTGCCCTTCTGCTGGAGCCAGAGCCAAGGCTGGCAGCCCCCGGGTCAGGCTGCAGGAGACCCAGGCAGCTCCAGCCCTGGCTCTGTATTTGCTTTCTGTGTTTACATTCAGGGTGTCCTGACTCCAAATCTCCACCTGGACTCCCCCTGGCACACAGGTCCTGCCTGAAGGGCCCTGCTCCTCCCTCATAGAGGGTCTGGTGGGAAGGGATTTTAAAGATCATCTATCTCCAACTCCCACTGTCCCAGGCTGCTCCAAGCCCCTTCCAGCCTGGCCTTGGACACTCCCAGGGATCCAGGGGCAGCCACAGCTGCTCTGGGCACCTCCCCTCCCTCACAGGAAGGAATTCCCTCCCAACATCCACTCTAAACCATCCCTCTTAAAACCACTCCTCCTTGTCCTCTCACCAGCTGCCTCTATAAAAAGTCCTTCTCCATCTTTTTTACGACACTCAGGAGATATTTTCTCTTTCCTCATTCTTTGCAGAACCTCCCAGGCGTGTTGCAGGTGCTTCTCCCCAGGGATGGGGTAGCAGCAGAGGGGCTGCTGTGCTGAACATTCCACTGCTTCCCTCCCACCCCCTCACTCTGATTCACGCCAGCAGAGCCAGCAGTGCCATTTTCTCTGCTGCCTTTGGCTAATAATTGCTATTTTAGCCCGAGCCCACGGAGAGCTCAGCACAAGTCCCTGGGCTGCGCCGCTGCTGCCCCAGATTTCCACCAGGCAAGGTCAGGAGCCGCCGTCTCCATCGACTGCTGCTCAGCAGAGCCCGCAGGGAGCTCTTCCCCCTCACTCCTGCAGGTTGCTGCTGCTTCTCTCGGAGCCTTTCTGAAGGCCAGGCTCTGATCCCTGGTGATTTGGGAACTGAGAGCTCTGCTCTCCATCCTTCTCCTCAGCAATGTCCCTCCCTGCAGGGCCCTGCTGCTGCTGCTCTGGCCGTGGCTTTGTGACCCTTTGTGAGGGGTTTGTGACCCTCTGTGAGGGGTCTGTGACCCATCCACAGCCAGGTCTGCAGGGGCAGGGCACAGCACCTCCCCTGCAAGCAGCTCCAGGGGCTGGAGCCCAGCAGAGTTTCCCTCTGTGCTCCTCACCTCTGAGCTCACCTTGAGCCCCTGAAAACCATTCCAGGATGGCTGTGAACACCCTAAAGAAGCTCCCAGAACCCTCCTAATAAATCCCCTCATAAACCCCCTCAAAATACCCCTCTAATAAACCCCCCTAATAAATCCCTGTAATAAACTCCCACTAATAAATGCACCCAAAACCCCCAATTAACCCCCTAACAAACCCCTCTAATAAATACACCCCAAACCCCCAATAAACCCCCTAACAAATCCCTCTAATAAACTCCACTAATACCCCAGAAACCCCCCTAAATAAACCCCAATAAACCCAAAAATACTCCCCTAATAAACCCCTCTAATAAATCCCCCCCAAAAAACCCTAAAAAAGCCCTTTAATAAATCCTCTTAATAATCCCCCCAGTAAAGCCTCTCACATCTCTCTGGCTCTGGTGTCCCCCCAGCAGTGGGACTGGATCCCACTCACGCCACAGCTGGGCCCTTGCAGTGGCTTCCAAAGTCAAATCCATGCAAATTCCAAACCGTGCACTAAAGGAAACCTCCTCGTTCAAACAAACCCACAGCCAGGAGTCCTGACCAAAATCCCTGTGGGGTTCCCAGAGATGGAGCCCGACCAGAAAGGAACAGCACCAAAGAGCCTCTGCCTTGGAACCAAGCTCCTGAGGGGAAATAGATTGAGAAAAAGAATGTGATTTTCAAGTATTGCCTCAGAGCTGATTTATTCCTGACATAAAACTAAACTTCACAATGATGTGGACTTTTTCCATGCATTATTCTAGATGGCAGTGTAAATCAACTGAGAATGCAGTCAGTAAAGTTGTTATTGCCAGCTCTAAAAATCCCACACTATAGAAAAGATTCGAAGAATTATTAATATTTCCTCTATTCATATGTGCTGTGCTTGAGCAGGCACTCACAGGGAGGTTTTGAAAGTCAAAATAGAGCCATTGTGTGGGGTAAAATAGCCCCAAATTCGGGGATGGAGATGAACCTCTGCCCAATGATTGCTCTCCACGGGTTTGTGCCATTTAAAGGGGGTGAGGAGCGTCCCCTCCCCAGTGCTGGCAGACCCTGTCCCACGGAACTCCCAGCGCCACCCGGAGGAGCGCGGGGCTCTTTGGGAACCCCGAGGAGCCGATTTGCTCGAGGAAGGCGAATTTCAATTTGCATCGCAGCCGGGGATACGCCGGCACCAAAGCGAGCTCCATCCCCGAGCCCGGCGGGATCCGGGACTCCCAGCCCTGCCGCATCCCCCCTGCCCCTGGTGACTCCCTGGTTACCATCCCCATCTCCTCCTCCTCCTCCTCTCCTCCTCCTGCCGAGCTCTAATCCCCGCAGACCCGGAGCTGAGCGCCAGCAGCCAACAGGAGTTGCTTTGTCTGTGCTGACTTGGGTAAGCAAAATATTCTTTCCTTCCGAGCCATTTGCTGCTGCTGCTCTGGCAGGGAGGCAGGTGGGATCCCTGCTCACCTGCTCTGCTGTGAGATGGGTTTTATCTCGTAAAAGGGAAATACCAGAGGGCTTCTCCTCCGTAGTGTCCTCCAGCACTCGTGTTGTGTTCAGCAATTTCATAGAAAGCCGTCTCTGACATTTTATGTCTGAAGGATTTTAGGGAATCTGGGATATTTCTAATGCAAATGGAGATTTTGCAAGTGTTCCCCAAGTTGCCTTGGAATGGATGGCATGGTGGGGGGATGCAGGATGGGTTTGTTTGTAATGGCGAGCTCCTGGTTTCAATTTCTTGTTCTTTTGTCCCTGGACACGGAGGCTGCCCTGGCACTTCATTCATTCATTCATTCACATTTGCTTGCTTTGCTGTATTTTTTTTTTTTTTTGTTAAATCCTTGCCCTTTGAATTTGTAATTTCCTTTTTTCCCCTACAAACTTCTAATTCCAAAGGCAAAGCCCTGAAAGCTGCATGTCTGTTCCCCCTGCACATGGAAGTTTGTCACGAGACCATTAATCACGACTTACAATCGTTCTGCTAATGCAGAGCATCCATTCAGAACAGGGTCTGCTCTGGCTGCAGGTGGATTTGTTGCTGTGGGATGTGAAGGAGCAGAACAAATTTCCTCAGGAAAGATTTGAGCAAGGTCATGGTAACTCCCCTTGCCCTCCGAGCAGTGCGGTGCTGGATCAGACAGAGCAGAGCAGATTGTTGGCTCAGGCTGTAGGAGAGCACAAAGGTCAGACATTAATACCAAACTTGTTTATTATCCTCTGTCTACAACATAAACTCCTCTGAACCCTGCGTGTTGCTGTGCTTGTTGTGAGGGGGAAGCCCCACAAATCAAAGCTGTGTTATGCTCCTCACCCTGAGCTCCAGAGGGTCTCACCTGCAGGAGTTAATGAGCTTTCCAACCTCATTATGCAAGCACAGCACACCGGGGTGCTTGCACTGCCAAGGGTGAACGGGCACCACGGCCCCTGCTTGGCACCAGGGATTGAAATAATGTGAATATCAAATGCCCAGGGGTGCCCTCCCTGTGTGCCCCATGGCTGGGCTCTGTCCCCGGGCACAGCTGGAGGGGCCAGGGTGGGGCTGGCAGGGGAAGGAGGGCACGGAGGGCTGGAGGGTGCAGATGGACACAGAGCAGGGCAGGAAGAGCTGCCAGGCCCAGCCCCAGGTGTCTGCCCAACTCCTGCCATGCTCTCACTGCTGTGGGATGTCCCTGCAGCTGGGCGAGTCCATCCATAAACCCAGGATTGGGCACCAGCAGTGGGGCAGGTGAGGGCACTGGGAAGGGCACAGGGTGCCCAGAGCAGCTGTGGCTGTCCCTGGGACAGTCCCAGGCCAGGCTGGACACTGGGGCTTGGAGCAGCCTGGGACAGTGGGAGGTGTCCCTGCCCAGGGCAGGGGTGGCTTTCAGGTCTCCTCACACCCAAACCAGTCTGGGGTTTGGGACGGTTGTTATTTGAATAAATAACAAAAGACAAGCAACAAATACGTCAAACATTGTACTGTGACCAGCTGCTGTGAAGTGCAACAGGTGATTTAAGCAGAGTGAGAGACAAAGATGAGCTCCCAGACACTCAGGGAATTCTCACTCTGCTGATCCCATAACTGTGGCTGGACTGGGAGGCCGCTGTGTCCTCCACCAAGCCCCTGGCAAACTCTTCCCCTTGTACCAGGAGAGGGAAAACCTTGGGCGAGGATGTGATCCCACAGGAGCCAAGCGGGCAAGTGTCCATCCCACAGGGAATCTCAGGATGGATTGGCTTGGAGGGGACCTTGAAGATCATTCCCTTCCACCCCCTGCCACGCACAGCCCTCCATCTCAGGAGCTCAAACACTCTGTTATTCTGCTCTCAGAATAGCAGCATTTACTCCCCTTCCTCGCAGAGAGGCGAGGGCAGGCAGGAAATGACTTGCTGATGATGGCACAGAAAAACTGAGAAAGCAGGAAATCATCTCCACGTGTAGGGAGTGAGAGCTGCTCACTCAGCCTGTCCCCAGCACCCACCGGCAGCCAGGGAGGGACAGCAGGAGCAGCTCTGAGGCCAGCAGCTGATTCACAGGGGAAAGCAGGGTACTGCCTTCCCTTGGGAGCAAAATTCCCTTTAAAACAGGGAAACTGTTGAATCCATGAGGAATTAAACATCAAAATACTCCGGGAATGGAGCTGAAACGAGCCAGGATTGGGCAAATTTAACTCTTGGGCTTGAATGGGCCGAATTCTCAGAACTGAGTGTCCCTCACCCCACTGTCCCCCCGAGGTGGGGACGGTCACCTCTGCCCAGTGCTGGAGGGCTGCTCTGCCCTGTTCCCTCTGTCCCATGGAGCTGGTCCCAACCAGGACATGCTTCAGCACAGGAGCCCAAAATGCCACTTGTCCCCAGGGCCAGGCTGACCTACTTGGGTTTTTTTTCTCTTTTTTCACCTCATATTCTCTGGATGACAGCAGCCAGGGAGAGGAAAGGAGAGTTCCTCTCAGTTTTCCCTGTCACTCAGCACCACCCTGCCAGGTCTGATGTTTATTTAAAGAGGATAAAACTCACCTGCCATCACCAGCTGAATATCTCTGCCTGCAAATTCTCTTCCTGTGATATTCCAGATCTATAGATTTGGGATGGGCAAATGACTGCAAAGAAAACATTACTTAGGGACTTAAAATATTTGGCAGAAAGGTTTCTACTGATTGATCAGCACTTTGGTGAAGGACTTTTGACCTTCCCTGATTGCAAACAGCAAGATAAGGCTGGGTTCTAGCAGGAGCTTTATTTCTGTGAGTTACACAGGCATCAGAAACCAAGAGGTAAGTAAAGGTCAAGTTCAGGAGGCCTTCGGTGATTTTATGGACTGAAGCCTTCAACTGTTTACAATTGAGTCAATTTTGGTTTCAATAATGTTAAATTAACCTTTAAAAATTGTGTCAAGGAGCTGAAAACCCTGCAAACGTGCTAATTAAGGAGATAAAGTAGGTTCAGGAGGAATCCAATATCTAAACTGCCTCTCATGAAAAAAACCTTTCAGCTTTTCCCTCTGCTTTAATACTTCTGCCTTTTCCAAAGGGACGAAGGACCTCCATAAAAGCTTTTGCTTTGTCTCAGCTGGGTCCCACAGCCTTCCTGCTCTGGGGAGGGGGATGCTGCACATATCCAGGGATGCTCCCCAGTCCCAGAGACACTCCCCAATCCCAGGGACGCTCCCCAGTCCCAGGGATGCTCTCCGTGCCCCTGCTGCCCAGGGTCACTTTTACATCCATTTTTCCCTTGTCTCCAGGTTCCTTTCTCACCTTCCAGTGTCCCTCCAGCCCTCAGTCCCGATCTTGAGTGCTAAGGAGCGTTTCACACCTCCCAGCTCTGACTCCAGCTGTAACTGGGCAGTCTGCAGGCACAAACCAGTGACCTCTCTCCTCCTCCTCCTCCTCACAGCGTGCCCTGCTTCCACTCTGGAGGAGATGGGGCGCAAGGAAGAGGATGGCAGCGGCTCCTGGAAGAAGCAGACCAGCAACATCCGCAAAACCTTCATTTTCATGGAGGCCCTGGGATCGTGAGTACCAGCGCTGTCCCCGGGGCAGGAGCAGCCCCAGCCCGGCCCCCCCGGCCCTGGCCAATGTCCCAGGGACCGGCTCCCTCCGGGCCAGCAGGAGAGGGGTGCCCAGGATGCTGCTGATGCCATTCCTGGCTCTCCCTTCCCTAAAAAGCTCCAGGTGCCCCCAGACAAAGCTCCAGGTGCCCACAGCCCCAGGTACAGCTCCAGGGTGCCCCCAGCCTCAGGTACAGCTCCAGGTGACCCCAGGTACAGCTCCAGGTGCCCCCTGCCCAGCTCCAGGTGCCCCCTGCCCTCCCCTGCAGCTCCTCTGCCCCCGAGGGAGCCTCGCACCGCGCAGGTTTTTGCCCCACTCCTGCTGCTGCTGCAAGGTCAGGGTGATTACAAGAACGAGTGGTATATTTAGCTCAGGAGCCCTGACTCAGTTGGGGAATGAAACAAAAACAAGGATGTTGGAGTTGTACGATCCTTCCCTGTGCGTTAACAGCTTAATTTGCCTATTCATGGGGATGAGACAACAAAACATTCCCAAGGTGGTGGGGGAGGAATTGAATTACCTCCACCAGCAAGTTCTGTCATGGACAAATTTTCTGTGACTTCCGAGCCCACGACCAAGCTCCCAAAGAAGCAGCTACTCCAAATTCTTGTCAGCCTCAGAGATTAATTGAATTATCCAGCAGCTTTTGCTAAAGGAATAAGGTTAGAAAAAGCTTTGTTCTCTCCTAGCCCACTTGTTGATTCATCAATTTTAATAAAGGGCATAATTATTATAAACTGTTTGGGACAGAGATGTAGAGCAGATGCCCCAGCAGCTGATTTGTAGGTTGTTCTTTTCCTACCATTGCTTTAATTGGAAAATTTAGCATTAGAAATTGGGATTTTTTTTTCCCACATGCATCGGTTCAGCTCTCTGGAGAATTGAAATAAAGATCTGGGACTTAAAAGTTGCTATCACTTTCCCCCAGGGCCCAGAGCACTGCCCTTCCTTGCCCTGCCCTCAGCTCCCTGCAGGGCTTTGCAGACTCAGAGCAAGTCCCATTAATGACCCCCAATCAGCGATTAATGAGGATTAGAGGGCACTGGCCTGGCCCGGTGTCACTGTCACTGCCCCAGCCTCGTGCTCAGCTCCCCAGGACAGAGCTGGAACAGGATTTGGGGCTTTGGGCAGGTTAGAAATCCCTGCTGTGCTGCTGGGGCGAGCAGACACTGTCACTGTCACCGAGGGCACACAGGGAGCTGCAGCCTCTGCACACAGGAGAGCAATCACAGGCTGGATTTAAAGATTCATTTGGGTTCTGCTGCTGTTTTGCATTTTAGACCTGCAGAACGTTGGGTGACACCAATCCAAACTGCAGCTCCGTGGTGGACTGTGCAGAATTAAGGTTTTCCCTACAGAAAAAAAAAGTGGGGTTTTATTTACACTGCATAACCTTGCCTCGAACATCCCAACTTTGGGGTGCTCCAGTACGGTTCCAGCTTTAGAATCAGCATCCACTCAGAGTTCCCAGCACATTATTTCCCCTCTCTGCCAGCCCTCCCCATTCCCACTGAAATGCAGCTTCCCCTCTCTCTGCAGAGGTGCCTTCTCAGAAGTTTTCCTGGTGAAGCAGAAGAGCACTGGCAAGCTCTTTGCTCTGAAATGCATCAAGAAGTCTCCTCTCAACAGGGACAGCAGCTTGGAGAATGAGATAGCAGTGCTGAAAAAGTGAGTGTGACAGTCCAAGGAGCGTTCCCGACCTGCTGGGTACTTTAAATGAAGGGTCTGGTCCTCCCACTGCTGGGGGAAAAGGAACTGGGTGGGCAGCAGGGACCCTGTGCCACACAGGGGAGGGACAGCAGCCCCAGGACACCCCAGAGAACTTTCCCTGGTGATTAAAGCAAGGTGACCGCCGGGTTTTCCACCTCAGAATCCCCTTCTGTCCTTGCCAGGATTTGTTTGTGACCCACATTTCCCCTTGCAGGATAAAGCACGAAAACATCGTGACTTTGGAAGATATTTACGAGAGCACCACTCACTTCTACCTGGTCATGCAGCTGTGAGTAGCAGCAGAGCCATTTCCTTGGGGCAGGAATGGCGTGGGGGATTTCAGATTGCACCCCAGAGCCCCTCAGGGCTCCCCTCAAACCCCCTCAGAGCCGAGGCTGGAGCCAGCCCGGACATCCTGGGGGCACCTTGGCCCAGCCCTGTTCTAACAGAGACTTTCTGAGCCACGGTTTGGATCTCACCATGCAAATTAATTCCTCACAGTTTAGCAGGGCAGAGACAGAAGTAATTCTAATTAAAGCTGTGCCACGCAGGGTTTCTAGAAATGGAATGGGCACCGTGTCAGCAGCAGGGAAAGAGCTCTGAGCGCCCGGCTGCTGCTGCTTAACTGCAAATTTAGCCAAGAACAAAACCCTAAAACCACTTGTGGAGCAGAGCCTGAGGCAGGGCTGGGTACCTGCAGCTTGCCCTCCCTGCTGTTACCTCACAACCTCACTCAAATTGCCCAGATTTACCAGCAATCCTCACTGGAATCACACCATCAGCCTCCCAAAAATTGCTGTAAAAGGATGGGAGGCTCAGCTGACCTAACACCAAAGCTTTGTGTACGTTTTTCCCAGTCCTTTTCTTTCTGAGCTGCCCTCTCCACAGGGTGTCTGGGGGAGAGCTGTTTGACAGGATCTTGGAACGGGGTGTGTACACGGAGAAGGACGCCAGCCTGGTGATCCACCAGGTGCTGACAGCTGTGAAATACCTGCACGAGAACGGGATCGTGCACCGGGACCTGAAGGTGAGCCCTGGCCCTGTCCCCCGGCACCTGCTGCTCCTCTGGACCACCATCCCACCACAAATCCCCCCTCTGGCCTCCCCCCCGTGTCCACAGCCTGAGAACCTCCTGTACCTCACCCCCGAGGAGAACTCCAAAATCATGATCACGGATTTCGGCTTGTCGAAAATGGAGCAGAACGGGATCATGTCCACGGCCTGCGGGACTCCAGGATACGTGGGTGAGCCCAGGGGCAGGAGGGGGCTTGTGCTGGTGGATTTCCTGGAGTAAAGATTTGCACATCCAGGAGATTGCCTGGAAAAAGGGAAAGAAATACATCCATATGTTGGGAACAACATGGGACTCACAGATGCACTGCACAGACTCTATAAATGAGTGTAGGGACTGAAAAATCCTGATTTCTAAAAAGGCAAAGAAAAGGGTAATTTTGATGGCAATATACTTATTGAAAAAATTATAGAAATTATTTTAATGCAATGGGATTTTGTTTCATTCCCACCAGGCTGCATTGGCTGGATGCAGCTCCATCGTTAAGCCTCAGCATGCAGACAGAGATTGTCTGTGCTTCTTTTCTATGTAACAAAAAAGATACAAAAGCCACGGACCAATTCAGCTGGGACATGGGACTGTTACTGGCTGGAACCCCTGCTTCTCCCAGTGTTGGATAATTCATTTTTGCTCAGAATTCCCCTTTGGTTTTGCTGTCCTGCAGCCCCGGAGGTGCTGGCCCAGAAGCCCTACAGCAAAGCCGTGGACTGCTGGTCCATCGGGGTCATCACCTACATCCTGTGAGTACCGAGCGTCCCTCCTGCTCCCCTGAGATCCCAGCTGCAGATCGGGGTGATGCCAGACCTTCCCTCCTCCTGCAAGCACAGCGCTGGGTCCCCCCAAACACAGGAGCCACAGGGATCCGGGGAACCAAGTGCAGGATGGAGATTAAAGGAATCCCATTTGAAAGGAATCCCATTTGAAAGGAATCCCATTTGCTCTGTTCTGTGCCTCATCCTGTGCTTTGTTTTTTTCCCAGTTCCCTACAAATGCCATTCCATCTTCCTGGGTACTTTTTGTTTCATTTCCTCCCACACTGCTCAGCTCGGTACCAGCTGTGGCTTTGTCCTCTCGCTGCTGCAGTGAAGTTTTTTAACTCTTTTGAGCCCCTGGGCAGAGAGGGGCAGCGCAGTGGGCAGAGCAGCTCCTCTGTCGCTCCTGTCCCTCCTGGCTGGTGTGGGCTGCAGAGGGGCCTGTGCCCACTCTGTGGTGGCACTGAAGGGCCCCCGGCTCCCTGCTCTGTTCCAGGCTCTGTGGGTACCCTCCCTTCTATGAAGAAACCGAATCCAAACTCTTTGAAAAGATTAAGGAAGGCTACTACGAGTTCGAGTCCCCGTTTTGGGATGACATCTCCGAGTCAGGTAAAGCTCCAGGGCTGGGAGATCCCACCCCATCCTGAGGGCTCTGATCCCAAATTCCCAAAGCAGCCAAGCCCTGAATGCCCTGTGCTGTCCCAGGAGGGACAGGGAGGGCTGGAGCTCTGACCTGAGGCACTCACACAGCAGCAAGCCGGGGATGTGGGAATGGTGGGAATGGTCAGAGGCTCCGTCTCCTCGGATGTGATGCCAAAGCAGAGCTGCCCTGGCAGAGAGGGGGGTGTTTGGAGCCTGCCTGGAATGCAGCATCCCCAGCTGAGGCCGTGGTTAATGTGAGCCTGATTTGCACAATTACTGAGCTCTGGGTGGGCTTAGATTTCCCCTGGAAGTGCCCGGGGCCAGGTTGGGCAGGGCTTGGAGCCACCTGGGACAGGGGGAGGTGTCCCTGCCCATGGCAGGGGTAGCTCTGATCTGCTTTAAGCCTCCTTCCAACCAAAACCATTCTGTGATTCTCTAAGAAGGGAAACTCTGGGTTTTTTTTCCCCATTTCTTTCCTCTGCCCTGTCAGGCACCACTTGAGCAGCCCGAGCTGCTGGTGGAGCTCCTCTGTGCACAGCTCACTGCAGGCGGCCTCCTCCCGGTTTATTTCAACATCAATCTTTTATACAAACAAACAAGCCTAGCAGGGGGTGTGCTGGGGTTTAATAACAAACATCACAATCCTTCCTGCAAGAAAAACAAAGAAAAAAAAAAAAAAAAAGGGGAGAGATATAAGACCTCTTCAGCGCAACTTCTAAATCTGCTCAGTTTGCACTTCATGGTCTTTAAAGTTATTTTTTAGGTGAATAATTCAACTCCAATTCACACAATCTAAGAGTGAAGTTTGGTACATCCAGAGTTGATTTTCCTTCACTTGGAGCCTGTCACTATAAGAATCTTCCTTTACTGAGTAAACACAGAATTATTAAGGCTGGAAAAGATCTCCAAGATCAAGTCCAGCCTTTGATTGAATCCCACCATGCGCACCAAACATCACCAAGTGCCATTGACTCATTTTTTGAGCACTTCCAGGGATGGTGGCTCCATCCCTGCCCAGGCCAGCCCCTTCCAATGCCAGTGAAATTCCTTCAGTGAAGGAATTTCTCCCAATACCCAACCTGAAGCTCCCCTGGTGCGGTGATACAAACCTACAAACCCCTTCTCCTCAGGGCTGGTGTTCCTCCAGCAGCATTTCCCACGTCCTGTTAGGATCAGCTGTGGGAAGAAGGAGAAAATAACCTCTCTCTGCTTTCCCCCCTTTCCCAAACAGCCAAGGACTTCATCCGACACTTGCTGGAGAAGAACCCGAGCACGAGGTTCACCTGTGAGGAGGCTCTGCGGCACCCGTGGTGAGGGCCGGGGGGGCCACGGGGACTCTGCAGCCCCCACGGCTCCCTCTATGTGCTCCCTGTGCTCCCTGGGAGCAGGGACCAGGAGAGAGCATCCCTGGGAGCAGGAGAGAGCATCCCTGGGAACAGGAGAGAGCATCCCTGGGAACAGGGACCAGGAGAGAGCATCCCTGGGAACAGGAGAGAGCATCCCTGGGAACAGGGACCAGGAGAGAGCATCCCTGGGAGAAGGAGAGAGCATCCCTAGGAGCAGAAGAGAGCATCCCTGGGAACAGGAGAGAGCATCCCTGGGAACAGGAGTGTCCCTGGAACAGGAATGTCCCCAGGAGCAGGGACCAGGAGTGAATGTCCCCTACAGCAGGAGTGTCCCCAGGAATAGGAAGGTCCCAGGAGCAGGAGTGTCCCCAGGAATAGGAGTGTCCCCTGGAGCAGCAATGTCCCCAGGAGCAGGAGTGACCCTGGAACAGGAATGTCCCCAGGAGCAGGAGCATCCCCNAGGAGAGAGCATCCCTGGGAACAGGAGTGTCCCTGGAACAGGAATGTCCCCAGGAGCAGGGACCAGGAGAGAGCATCCCTAGGAGCAGAAGAGAGCATCCCTGGGAACAGGAGTGTCCCTGGAACAGGAATGTCCCCAGGAGCAGGGACCAGGAGTGAATGTCCCCTACAGCAGGAGTGTCCCCAGGAATAGGAAGGTCCCAGGAGCAGGAGTGTCCCCAGGAATAGGAGTGTCCCCTGGAGCAGCAATGTCCCCAGGAGCAGGAGTGACCCTGGAACAGGAATGTCCCCAGGAGCAGGAGCATCCCCCACCCCTCCATTAACGTCACTGCCTCCCCCGCGTTGCCTCCTCCTTGTGTGCAAAGAAAGCAAACCATGAATAATTAAAGATGCAATTTGTGCATATTTGCCTCCACAAACAGAGGCAGAGGAGAAATCCCACCCTGAGCTTTCCCAGGCTTTGAAGTGTGTGTTTGTGTTACATTTTTGTTGCTGTTTTTTCCTTTGGGTTTAATTATTGCTGATTGAACGTACAAAGCAGTTCAGTGCTTCCAGAATGTGGAATGCCTTACAAATGCCATCTGCCTACGAGCCCGTTTCCTTCTCTTCCATCTGCAGGATTAATGGAAATACAGCCCTCCACCGTGACATCTACCCATCTGTCAGCGCTCAGATCCAGAAAAACTTTGCAAAGAGCAAATGGAGGGTAAGTGGCTGCTGCCGGGAGCCCACAGCCATTTCACCAACACGCCCCAGTTGCTGTCAACCCGCACTGAGCAGGGCTTCAGCTGGGTGAGCATCCAAAAACTGGGATCCTCCAAAGCTGCAATTGCTTGCAGTCCATGTTGGGAGCAATATTCCGCTGCAAAGCGGGCTGGGAGATTCCCCACAAGCACGGAGCTACAGGGGCCTCCCCAGGAGAGCAGAGGGCAGGGGGTCACTCCCAGCTGTTCCCCATTTTCCGGGGCTGGAAGCAGCTGTGAGCTCCAAAGGCATCAGCAGCTTGCACTCGATGGCAAACACGGTGTTTGTGCCCGCCCCAAAGAGCCAGCGCTGGCAGCGCTGTGCCCGGTGTCACCTGGGGGGGACAGCGTGTCCTGGCATCGCCAGCTGCTCACCAGAGCTTCTGTCTCCCTCCCCAGCAAGCCTTCAACGCCGCGGCCGTCGTGCACCACATGAGGAAGCTGCACATGAGCGGCCACGGGGCAGCCGAGGGCTCTGTCCCTGTCACAGAGAGCTCAGAGCCCCCCAGGCCCAGCGGCCCCGCGGGGACCCCCCCTCCAGCAGCACCAAGCGATGACAAGGACACAGCTCAGGGCCCCTGTGAGGGGCACCCAACCCCACCTGACCCCACCCAGCCCCAGCAGGACACGGGAATGGGGGAGGAAAAGCTACCAAGCCCCTCAGAGGAGGGACCCCTGCCTGGGGACAGTGACCTGGCCCTGCTGNCAAGCACGGAGCTACAGGGGCCTCCCCAGGAGAGCAGAGGGCAGGGGGTCACTCCCAGCTGTTCCCCATTTTCCGGGGCTGGAAGCAGCTGTGAGCTCCAAAGGCGTCAGCAGCTTGCACTCGATGGCAAACACGGTGTTTGTGCCCGCCCCAAAGAGCCAGCGCTGGCAGCGCTGTGCCCGGTGTCACCTGGGGGGGACAGCGTGTCCTGGCATCGCCAGCTGCTCACCAGAGCTTCTGTCTCCCTCCCCAGCAAGCCTTCAACGCCGCGGCCGTCGTGCACCACATGAGGAAGCTGCACATGAGCGGCCACGGGGCAGCCGAGGGCTCTGTCCCTGTCACAGAGAGCTCAGAGCCCCCCAGGCCCAGCGGCCCCGCGGGGACCCCCCCTCCAGCAGCACCAAGCGATGACAAGGACACAGCTCAGGGCCCCTGTGAGGGGCACCCAACCCCACCTGACCCCACCCAGCCCCAGCGGGGAGGGACTCCTGCCTGGGGACAGTGACCTGACCCTTCCAGACACCCAGAGCCCCCCAGGAGAGGGACCCCTGCCCAAGGACAGTGACCTGACCCTTCCAGACACCCACAGCCCCCCAGGAGAGGGACTCCTGCCCAGGGACAGCACCCTGGTCCTGCCAGACAACCAGAGCCCCCCAGGGGAGGGACCCCAGCCCAAGGACAGTGACCTGGCCCTGCCGGACACCCACAGCCCCCCGGGCAGGAGCTCCTGTGGCTGCAGCCCCTCCTGTGTGGGCCATGAGAAGACCAAGGCGTCCTCCTGCTCTGGGACAGTGCAGCTCAAAAAGTCTTCAAAATCCCAGTAGGTATCCGAGTGATTCCCTTTAAATTCCAACAAACTGTGTGGGCATGAGCGTCCCTGGCAGGGGATGTGGGGCACAGGAGTGGGTCCAGGTGGAGGGAGGAGGGGAGGGATGAGCCAGGCTGGCTGGAAGCCGTGCCCAGGTGGGTGGCACAGCTCCCCATGCACTGCAGCACACCGGATTTCCAGAACAGCTACCAGAGGTTCCAGCTGCTGGTGCCGAGAGCCCAGACCCTGCCTTGGCTGCAGGGACTGCTCCCAGCCCTGCTCTGCTCTCACAGCTGATGATCTGTACCCTGACACCACAATTCCCCCACAGAATGATCAATAATTGTCATTTCTCTTCCTTCTGTTCCCTCTCACCCGCTCCCAAACAGCCATTTCAAGTCAGAGGTTCTCGTTCCAATGAAAACCAGTAAACACTCGTCTCACTGTGGCACTGGGCAAACTGGAGTTTGTTTGATCATGTGATGGAGGCAGCCACATGGTCAGAGGTGAGTGCCTTGCAATCCAATCACCAGCTGCTCTTAATTAATCCAATTAGGGCAGGCAAAAGGGAAAGACACAAATAGCAGTACACAAAATAAACGAACCCAGGTTTTTTGCAAAAGAAAATGCTCTCACCAAAGCACCTCTCCAGCAGTGACTCAGCTCTCAGCTTCCACCAGGGCCAGGCCTCTGACTCCAAATCCAACATTTACATCACCGTGAGGTTGCCCAGAAACGTGAGAAAGGGAGCCAAGCACGGGTTTGTCATACCAAACTACAATGATTTTACAATGATTTCAAGCTGTTCCCTGGGAAAAACGCTGGTGCAGACCAGTCCCTCAGCTGGGATTAGGGCTGGGTCTCAGCTGTGGCCACCAGCAAGGGGCTGCAGCTCCAGGGCTCAGCACAGCTCTGTTCCAGATTTTGCCCAGGCAGGCTTGAGTGTCTCTGTGAGCAGAGCCCAGAGCTGCTCATTCTGTAAAGCAGAGTAAAACAACCCGAGTTTGATGCTGTCTGACCACAGCTTGGCTCAGCCCTGCTGTCATTTGCAGCACTTTGTACGTGAGCAGGGAGAAGCTCTGCTGTCAGATCCTGCTCTGTGGAATGTCCCAAAGGTGAGATCCTGCTCTGAGGAATGTCCCAAAGGTGAGCTCCTGCTGGCAGAGCTCCCCTCAAAGGCCACAGCAAGCGAGCTCCCTGCTCTGTGTCCTGTGCCAGGCTCTGCTCGTGGGGCTGTTTGAACACGACTGCAAGGCACAAAGAACTGACAGCAGAGACAAATGCGAGTCAGAGCCACTCCAGACTCCAAAGGGGCCCATTCCAACCATCAGAGCTGTGACAACCCTTTGGAAAATCGCACAAAGGGACCCGAGCTGTCCCTGCCCCTGCTGCAGCTCATTAGCTGCACGTTCTGCAGGTAGCAGTGAAACAAAGACCAGTCCTCACCTGGAATTCTCTCTCTTGCAGAACCAGAAGGGCTCTTTTACTCTTTTCCGCACTTCAGAGCCGGACACCGCCAGTGTGAGCAGGAAAGGAGGCTCTGCCCTGCCAGCAGTGACCCTGCTGCTCTCCAGAGCAGTGACCAGCTGGGCACAGGGGCACAGCAGTGCCAGGATCCACCACTGCAGCGAGCTCGGGGTGTTTCTGGATCCTTAGAGCCGGCAGGAGGCGAGGGAAGGTCTGAGGCTGCTGCTCCCACACCCAGTGTACATTACCATAGGGCACCATCGGCACCTCCAGTGCCACCAGCTTCTGTTTGCTGTACCCTGTTTAGCTGCCAACGCACAACATCAACCCACAAAGCAAAGCCATGCAGAGCTTTACTCCCGTGGCAGCTCCGTTGTTTTTACAACCCTCACCCTCTCCTCGGGCTTGGTTAGTCCCAGGCTTTGGCATCCAAGTTCAGCTGCCCAGGCTGCTCTGCCCTCGCTGCAGCTGCAACAGGAGAGAGAACCTGCTAGAAACCTCTGTGTGTCTGACAGTAACACAGCGAGGTCTGAGCTCGCTTCGAGGCTGTAATTGCACAATGAACACCTGCTTAATAAAGCTGAGATTTGTTTTGTAAAGTGCCTCTTGGTTATTCATAGAAATCTGATGTGGAAATGGTCTGTTAAGTCCCTCCTAAAGCTTTCTCTGTGCATCCCAGACCTGCTCCCGCTGGGGTTTTTCTGGCAAAATGTTCTCTGGTAAATAAGCAGATTGTGCCAGAAAATCAAACAAGACATCTGACTTCACCTTCGACTATGAGCCCGTGTTTCTCTAATTTGCATAAATATAGGTATGTTGTACGGAGGGAGATAAAATTCTCCATTTCTCTGATCTGCTTATTTGAAGGAAGATCTCAGAGGGAAGTACTGAAGCCATGGCATGTTTGAAGAATTAACTGCAGCACAGATAAAAAGCTTTAGAAGACCCCACAGGAGGGCTTTAATTTGAACAGTGAAATTCAGCTTAAAGAGCTTGAATTGGCTAAAAGAAGAAAAAAAAAATTTCCTGGTTTCTAAAGCTCTCTGGAAATAACAACCTGGGGATGTGTTTGTTTGCCATGGGAGCCTGATGTCTCTCCCCCTTTTTCCTCCAACCACTGGGCAGCTCTGGCAGGTCCAACCCCCTCCATGGGGTTGCTCCTTCGGTGCAGTGCAGCTATTTTCCAGAGGATGGAAAATTGACTTGCTAAAAATAGGGATACTGGGCACAGGAGAAGTCCAGCTGGAAAATGGGAAGGAGTGCAGCAGTCCGTGTGTGCAGAGGAGGCAGCGATGCCCTGGAGCTGCTCAGGAGCATCTCTCGTAGTAGGAGACTTTGCTCTTGATGCTGTCCCGGATCCTTCCCACCTGCTCCTCCAGCCCCGACAGCCGCGACATCCTGGACACCAGGGCCTCGTTTCCTGCCTGAATTTCTGACTCTAAAGCTGAGGAGAGAGGCCAGGGAAGGGAAGGGTTACGTGGTGGGGTTGGGCTGAGCCTCCACCTCACTCTGCACAGCTCTGGCAGGGCAAGAGAACCAACACCCTGCACTGCCTCTGCTCCCCACCCTCTAAACAACGCCCAAAACACCTCTGCCATTAGTTTTGAATGCCAAAAAATGGAAATGAGCGTGTGGAGGAAAATGGGAGAAAAGTGGCATTGCAGGCAGGGCATCCCTTCATGGTGGCACCTCTGGAAACTCTCAATTTCCTGGCACAGCACCCCCAGCTACAGCCCAAATCCCACCCTCTCCCTGCCCACAGTGCATTGTGCCCCTCACCACCCCTTCCCCTCACACTACAGCATTCCAAGCTCCTTCCCAAGGCACGATGAGTTTGTGAGAGCCTTACTTTGCATCCTGAGCATGATGCCCATGGTCTCCTGGAAGAGAGCCTGTGCCTCCCGGCTGATGCTCTGCACTCTGCTGCCCTGCTCGCCCAGCGCCGGGCCCTGCCCCGTCCTGCTCTGCAGCTCCGAGTACAGCGCCTTCACCTGGGCAAAAGCCTGGCCAAAAGCGAACAAACACCGCAGGTGAGAGCCAGCAGGGAAGGGGAAGGGGGATTCCAGGCGTTGAATGCTGTTTCGATATGAAATGCACTGAGGTGTGGCAGTTTGGGATGCACCCAAGCACTGACAGACAGCTCCACGAGCTGCTCTGCCTCAGGCAGGACAGAGCAGGAATGAGCTCCCAGCAAAGGGCTGGGTTAGGACTGGGAATGACTCTGACAAATCCAGCACTGGGACGAGGCTGTGGTGAGCCAGCACAGCAGCCACGACCTGCACAGGAGCATCCCCTTTGCTCACCCGGTGCCAGGGCAGAGCCCTGCGCTGTGCTGGCTGTGGGGACACCTGGCAGTGGTACCTGCTGGGCACTGCTGGCCCGCTGTGCCACTGTCCCTGCTGGGCGCTGCTGGCCCGCTGTGCCACTGTCCCTGCTGTGGTGGTACCTGCTGGGCACTGCTGGCCCGCTGTGCCACTGTCCCTGCTGTGGTGGTACCTGCTGGGCGCTGCTGGCCGGCTGTGCCACTGTCCCCACCATGGTGGTACCTGCTGGGCACTGCTGGCCCGCTGTGCCACTGTCCCCACCGTGTGGGTACCTGCTGGGCGCTGCTGGCCCGCTGTGCCACTGTCCCTGCTGTGCTGGTACCTGCTGGGCGCTGCTGGCCCGCTGTGCCGCTGTCCCCGCCGTGTCCCTCGTGTCCCCCGCCCGCAGGCGGTTCTGGGCAGTGCTGTGCTGCAGCTCCGACAGCCGCCCGGCCAGCCCGGCCAGCCCGGCCCCGATGGCCACCACGTTCCTCTCGGCCGGCCCCAGGACAGCCTCGATCTGTGGGCAGAGGGGTCAGATCTGTCACACCCGAACCCCCCCGAGCTCTGCTGGCTCACACACACACGGGGACTCGGGATCGTGTCTGGGAGGGCAGCGGGCACCCCTCACCTCCTCCACGCGCTCCTGCACGAAGCGCAGCGAGGAGCCCGAGCCCCTGAGAGCCCCCTGGGCCTCCAGCAGCACCGTGTTGGCTCGCTGCAGGCTCCCCAGCACCTCTTCCACGCTGCCCTCCACGGCGTTCGCCTGGTTCCTGCGGAAAGGTGGGAAGCAGCCAGGAGTGAGCGTGGAAAAGGGCACAGGCTGGAAGTCGTGGCCACAGGGAGCTTGGGAAGCAAGAGAGGATTGCTGCTGGGGAGGCAGCAATCCCCCACTCCCAAAACCCACAGTCTGGACTCCAGCAGGTTTCCTTGTGAGAGGAACATCAGTTCCACTTGAGAGCCTCGAGCTGGAGGGGAAAAGAAACGCCTTCCTTCAAACTAGTCAGTTTATTTCATGGTGCATGACAAGGTATCAAAGGGGAAGCAGCTCCAATGAACAGTTTTCTGCTCCCTGAGGGACTGCTCTGGCCAGGTGACAGAGCTCTGGAGAAAGCCAGGCTCCCCTGTCTCATCACTTCCAGCAGGTTAAGCAGGTGTCAGACACTGCCAAGGAGTTTACAGATTTATCCCGCTGACCTTCTCGCTGGGCTATTGCTGCAAGTCAACTTGTGACAAAGCAGATGCTCCAAATTGGCAAGGACGCCCTGTAATTACTTATTAAGGGCCCATGGAATAATCCTCCCAACTTTCACCCAGAAAACAAATAGCCCATTGACTGTCCCCATGCTCTCTTGTGCAATTAGGATGTAGGTCACCAATACCAACTAATACCAGGGCAACGCTGTCATTTCCAGCACAGGCACTCGAGATAAGAGAAAAGCCCCCAGTGCTTCTGATAAAGCCCTTCTTGTCCTGGTATCTATAACAGGATCTATTCTTGGGAGATTTATTCGCACTGGGGCCCCAGGGAGGTGTCTGGAGATTGCAGACTCATTCTTTCAGGCACTGGATGGACACAGAAGATGCCAGCCTAAAACCTCAGATTGTGCAAGCCAGGACAGCTCGGGCAGAGCAAGATTTGAACCCAGCTGAGAAACACCAGTTCCACCCCGGGCAAGGGACCCTCAGCTGCCAACAGCCTTGAACCCCCACCCACCTGGCCTGTTCTGCCTCCTGCTGCAGCCTCTTGGCCCTGGCCACGTCCTCGGCCGTCTGGGCCAGGATGTCCTCTGGGCACTGCAGCTCCGTGGCCAGCTTCTGGATCTCGGTCATCCTCCTCCGGACGGCGGCAGCGTCCGTGGGGAGGCGCAGGGACAGAACTGCCTCACTGATCTCCTGGATAGAGGCAGGGTCCGTGTCCTTGTCTGCAGACACAGACAGCGTCAGGGAAGGTGGGAGTGCAAGCGCCAGGGAGGAGGAGAGCAGATACCCATGCACGGCCCACACGCATCTCCTCCTTTCAGACAGCTGCCAGGATCCCTTCGGAATTAATCTCCTTGAATGCCATGCACTTCTCATTCACACCAACAAAACTTTGAGGAAACGGCTGAAATGATACCTTGGATTTGGCAAAGATAACATCATGGCTGAGCCCAGAGCAGTCAGGCAACCCTCACTGAGCAGATGAGGGTGTGTTTCGAGAGAAGCCTTTTTTCATTTCACAAATAAAAGGTAATAAATCAGAAGCAGGCAGAGCCCAAGGGACATTAGCCCAGCGATTAGCTCAGAAATATCTCCACTCATCATTAACACCAGGCAGCACCAAATGACCTGATTTTCTTATTCAGCTAATGCTCGGGAGGCTCATTATGTTATTACAATCTGTCTGTGAACAATAAGTCATCCCATCAGTTTGTAGGACAACAAGGAATTCTCATCTGATTAACAGCCTGCTCCAGAGAAGGGTCATCTGTCTGTCTGCCTGCATCAGTGAGCGTGGCCAGAAAACCTCTGTGCACCAGGTCAGTGCTGGCTGCAAATCCCCATCCCTGCAGCGTCCATGGAACACCTGGACGCGGCACTCAGCGCTCTGGGCTGGTGACAAGTTTGGGATCGGGCACAGCTTGGGCACGGTGACCTTGGGGGTGCTTTCCAAGCTCAGGGGCTCTCTGCTCTGCCCGTGCACAGAGCCCCCAGCCCCGCGGTGCCAGGGGTACCTGCCAGGAAGCTCCGCAGGCGCTGCAGGAGCTGCCGCACGCGCCGCACGTCCCCCTGGATCTGCGTCCTGGTCACCCCCAGCTGCTCCGCCAGCCGCCGCGTGCTGCCCTGGACCTGGCTCGCCGACAGCTCCGTCCCCTGGATCTGCACACAGCAAAGGTGATGCCTCTGCCCAGCCCAGAGCCCACAGCCTCAGCTCTGACCCCGGCCAGGCACGGTGCTGTCCCTGCTCCCACTGTGCCACAGCTGAAAAGGGCTGCAGATGTTAAAGACTGAGGGTTGGAGCAGCAAAGGGAGCTCTTGAAGGGGCACAGCACCATACAGGCTTTTAAAAACACCTCTGAAATGGATTTTGAATGACTTGAAAGCTCACTTGCTCTTTGCAAGGCATAGAAGGAAGCTGCAAGAGCCCTAACATATGAAATCTCTCTGAGTGTATCAAATGCATCAGACCCGCAGAAAAGCAGAGCTTTCCTTATTCCCAGCCCTTCTGCCATACTGATCCCAGCCCAGGAGGGTGAGAGGCTCCCTTGTGGTGGGTCCAGTGCCACCCATGTGCCTTCAGCTGGGGAGGCAGGCCCCACACACACAGCAGGGAGCCTCCCACTCCAGAATTCCCAGATTTCTGACACTTCCCAGGGGATCGAGCCTCAAGCTGAGTCTGGGGTGAGAATTGCCCATTCTCTGCTGTGGCAAGCAGAGGTCTGAGGGGGAGGACGGGCAGTGCCCACACTCACCAGCTGTGCCGTGTCCTGGAGCCGGGCGCTCAGGCTGCTGAACTCTCTGGCCGCTCGCCCGGCCGCAGCCAGGGCCCCTCTGGCCAGCGGGAAGAGGCCGTGGCAGGGCTGGCCAGCCCCACAGGCAGAGCTGTTGTCCCGAGGGCACGGCAGCCCCTGGCAGCGGGCAGGGGTGCACGGCTCCACTCGGGCCCCTCCGCACACCTGGGCAGGGAGAGAACAGCTGGGGCTGGGCTGGGCAGACGCAGCCCCCTGTGCAGGGATGGCAGACCCTGCCCAGGGAGCTGGGACCTGCTGAGCCCATGCTGCAGGAGCTGTGTGGGCACGGGGGGGAGCCCAGAGAGCTGGCGGGGACACAGGTGGCACAGCCCAAAACACTGGAGGTGTGTCACCATCAGGGAAGGGCAGCCAGAGCTGGATGTCCCCACCTGAGGCAGTGACACTGGGTCAGCACGGCCTCACCAGCCCGAGCTGCAGCAGGAACAGGAGCCAAGCCAAGCTCACAATGAGTAACAGCACATCTGTGTGGAGCAAACAGCTCTGCACAACCCCTGTGCCCTGTTTGCTTCGGGGGAACACTGGAGAAGGCCCTGGAGAGCAGCAGCAGTTGTGACTCTGGCACCTGGCAGAGTCACCCCCAAACCCACGTGCACAGCCAGGCCAGACTGGTGGCTCAGAACGTGCTGGTGCCCCCAGCAGCAGAGAGGGGAGGCTGGTGGTCTCCACAGCAACTGGCAGTGAAGATCTCCATGGCAATAACAAAGCAGTGAAGGAGAAATAAGAGAAACCACATCCAGAAATTAAGTGGGTCTTGGAGATACAGGGAGTGACACGAGAGGGTCCCTGGAGGGAAAAGCACATGGCTGGGACGGGGTGGAAGGCAGAGCTTTGGGCTCCTCGGGCAGGGATGCTCAGCCAGTTCTGCAGCCGAGTGTGTCCGGACAGAGGCTCTGTCCTGCCATGCCTGAGGACAGACTCGGGCTGCAGGATGAGGCTCCTGAGCTCTACAGAGCCCCCCTGAACACCAGACACACCCCGTGGGGAAGTGAAAAACCCTCTTTGCATCTTCACCTGGTTGATGACAGGGGTGAGGTCGGGGGCTGAGGCCAGCTGACCCTTCAGGGCCAGCAGCTTGGCCGTGTCCCCAGCCAGGTCCCCCTGCAGCCCCTCGGCGCTCCGGCGGCTCTCCCTGGCCTGGGCCAGCAGCCCCGGGGCACCCGCGGCCAGGCTGCTGGCACTGCTGGAGCTCTGGTAGGCAGAGCGGATGGTCTGGAAGGCTCCTGGGGGAATAAAGGCCATAAGTGGCACAAATGAGTCACAAATGCAGCACAGCCCCTCAGGGAGGCACCGCACGGCAGAGGTGCAGCCAAGGATTTGTCACCAAGGCATCACCAAAAACTCCTTTTAATTCCAAACACCTTTCAGCCATTTCCTCAGCTTGCTTGAGATCTCCTGAAGGACTGAACTCCTCAAGGAGAGATCAGTTTGCTGTTCTGAGCAGGTTAAAAACCCCTTCCACCCACCCGGCCAGGGGGAAACCCCGGGCAGCCACGCTGGGGTAAATTAATGACTGCAAATTAAGAGATGTTACAGCTGCAGAGCTGTACCTGACAGGTCCGTGCTGCGGCTGTTTTCAAACTGGGTCTTCTTGCTCTGGTACTGGGAGTTGGTGACAAACAAGCTGCTGTTGAGGGCTTCGAGCTCCCTCGATAGAGAGGCAGTGTCATCCAGGAGACGAAGGTTGGGATTTATGCCTCGGACCTGCTCCCTGGGAGAGAAAAAGAACAAAATGTGAATTAGGTAGAGAGCAAAGCACCTGCAGAGAGCAGAGCTGAGAGGGCCACGTGTGCTGGGGCACTGCCAGCACCTGGCAAAGGGACACTTCTGAGCCCAGAGACAGCTGAGGACACGCCAGCACCTCACAGGTCTGCAGAGAGAGGAGCTGGGCTGCAGCCCCTCCACAGCAGGGCTGTGCCCATGCAGGGACCAGAAATGCTGGATGTGCCCTGAGAGTGTCACTACACAGTCTTGAGAGCCATCACACAGTCTTGTGAGTGCCACCATGCAGCCCTGAGTGCCACCACAGCAGCTCTGAGTGCCACCACACTGCCTTGTGAGTGCCACCACGCAGCCCTGAGAGCCACCATGCAGCACTGAGAGTGCCACCATGCAACCCTGAGAGTGCCACCACGCAGCCCTGAGAGTGCCACCACGCAGACTGCCCATGCCTTGGGGACATTGTGCACAGCACAGGCACCCATGGAAGCGCTGCTCTGCTGCTTCCCTGCTGCCCTCGTGAGCAGAGCCAGGGGTGGCAGGGACAGAAACAAAGCAGAACCCGAGCAAGCAGCGCCCAGAGAAAGCTCAGCAGCCCCTGGAGGATCGGGGCTGTGCCCCACGTCCCTCACCTGACGGCAGCGAGCGCGCTGCTCGCCTGGGCCAGGTCCTGCTGTGTCCCGGGGGGGTGGCCGAGGATTCCCTGAGCCTGCTGCAGGGTCCCCAGCGCCTGCGAGAGGCGGGGGCCCAGCTGGGAGCCCCCCGTGCCCGTGGGCAGCCGTGCCGTGGCGTTGGCCAGCCCGGCCTGGCGCCGGCGCAGGCGCTCGATGTCCCCGTCGTAGGAGTGGAAGCAGGGGTGGCACAGCTGGCAGCCGGGGAAGGAGTCGCAGTGGCCACGCTGGCACTGGTCACAGCGGGGCCCGGTGACACCGGCGCGGCAGAGGCACCGGCCCGTGGCCCTGTCACAGCCCAGCTCCTCCGTGCCCTGGAAGTCACAGTCACACTCTGGGACAGGAAACGTGGAGGGAGAGAGCAGGTGGGGGTCAGTAACTTTATAAGAACAGCCCATTCATGAGGTCCCAACCCAATGTGACACCCGTGCCCTCCCGCCAGCTCCTGCAGCAGCTGGGACAGAGGTGGCACAGGCAGAGGAAGAGGAAGAGGAGCTGGCACAGCCCCTGACCCTGCAGGGCCAGCCCAGGGTGGCCCAGGACTCGCCCAAGGCTGCTGGGAGGGCACTGGTGTATACTGGAGGTGAACTGGGAGGCTGTTCAGAGAGGAATCTCTCTTGCTGAGCAGCATGAGAGCAGGGATGACAGGACACGGGCCACCTGCTGCTTTTTGCAGATAGCCCGTGATCTCCCCAGGAAACACCAAGCCAGAGCAGTACCTGTGCAGCCTCCCCGAGCATCTCTGTAGTGCCTGGGTGGGCACTGCTGCTGCCCCAGGGCCGAGCACGTCTGTCCTGTGAAGCCATCCCTGCACGGGCACTGTCCTGTGAACTGAGAGGGGACGATGTCAGGGACACCCATGGCTGGACACTGCCGGCAGAGCTCCCTGCCAGCTGCTCTCGACCACCCAAACCAGCACATGGACCTTTTCCCCCTCTCAGTCTGTGCCCAGGGCAGGCCCGAGGTGCCCGTGCCAGGCTGCAGCTCCGGCACAGGATGCACACAGGCTCCAAGCAGCCCCAGCACCACGAGGAGGGTGCTCAGCCTTGTTTCAAAAACAAAGCAATCGCCCACGAGCAGCTGCTTTGCCATCTCAGGTCTCCTCCCCACGCTGAGCTCACTTGGAACCTATCTTAGGCTCTTAGAATTTGTCATGGTTTGGGGTTTTTTACATTTAACTTTAATTTTCCCAGTTGCCTCTTAAGCCTGAAGTGGCACACATGCTTTTCATTGACAAATGAGCGTAATTAACTTCCCTCGCCTGTATGAAGATGTCTTATTAGGACTTCCTTGATAAATATCAAGCTTGTTAAAGTGACTTAATCTTGCCTCAATAATTACCACCTTCTTTCATTTTCATGAATAGTCTGTCGTGGTGTTTTCTAAGAATTAGGAGAAGGAAAATAGGAGTGGGATGCGCTGGGGAGCACGCGGCTTTTTTTGTAAAGGTTCCTGTGGATGGCACAGGACAAAGGAGGCACCCAGCAGGTGGGTTTGATGCTGTGACAGGTCCCCAGTGAGGGGACACGGAGCCATGGCCGGGGCACCCTGGTCTGTGCCACTCACAGCAGCAGGGTGGAGTCGGGAAAGGAAAGAGCAGAGCAAGCACAGGGAAAATGGAAAGGAAAAATGCAGCAGGAGGAGGAGCCCCCCCCAGGGGTACCTGGTTGCAGTGGGGGCTGCGAGAGCCGCGGGGGTGGCAGGCACAGGGCCGGCAGCCCTGCCCGCTGCCCAGGCCCCAGTGCCCGGCCGCGCACTGCCCGCAGTCGCTGCCCACCACGTTGGGCAGGCACAGGCAGCTCCCGGTGTCACCGTCACAGGGCACGGTGTCCTGCCGCGTCCCCAGGGCATTGCAGGTACATCCTGCAACAGGGAGGGGCTGGCTGTGGCAGGAGCACCCACCCAGGAGGGGTTCTGCCCTCCCCCCTGCCTCCCTTCCCCCTGAGCTCAGGAGAGCTGCAGCTCGCTCTGACAGTCCCCCCCAAACGCTGCAGCAGGAATTGGAGCCCGAGGCGCCTCAGCATCCCCCAGCCCGGGGGGACACAGCAGTGACTCAATCCACAGCTGCCCTGCTCTGCCTGGCATCATCTCCTGAGCCCAGAGGCACTCAGGATACAGCTGCACCCCCCAAACCCCTCCTGCCCTGTGCTTTTTGCTAAACTTACCCTTGAAGGCATCCCCAGAGCAAAGAAGGAGCCTTTATAAACCTTTACAAAATGTGGTCTTAGCTTGAAAACCCAAAACCAGAGCTGGGCAGGATCCAGGTCCCTTTTGGGGGGTGTCCCGGGGGTACTCACTGCGGCACCCAGCGGGGTTGGCACCGGCCAGCTGGGCAAAGCCTGGCTTGCAGAGGTGGCAGCGGTCCCCCTGCACGTTGTCCTTGCAGACACAGCGCCCTGTCCCCGGGTCACAGACAGAGCCGGGCACGGTGCCATCCGGGTCACACTCACAGGCTGCAAGCGGGCAAGAAATGTCCGAGCTGGGGGGAGGGCAGGTCCTGGGCAAGGTGCTGGGGTGGGGGCAGGTCCTGGGGAAGGTGTGGGGGGTTTTGGGGGGGTCACTGACGCAGACAGGCCTCGGGGTGGCTCAGCTCCCGCCGCGGGTTGCGGAAATAGTTGGTTCTGCAGCGCTCGCAGTTGTTGCCCTCGGTGTTGTGCTGGCAGTTGTCACACACCCCACCGCTGGCCCCGCCGCTGGCCTGGTACAGCTCGGGGTCAAAGTGGCACGAGGACGAGTGGCCATTGCAGTCGCATTCTGAAAAATGCCAGAAAACGGCTCATTTGGAGCTGGCACCCTGCAAACCCCTCGGGGGTGGCACTAGAGGGTGCCCAAGGCTCCTGGGTGACACAGTGACACCGGGAGACAGCTCCGGAGTGGCACCAGGGGCCGGGCACTGGTGCAGCCCACGAGAGGCAAAGGTGCTGAGGCACCGTGTCACCACGCAGCTCCCAGGAAGGGGCTCGGAGCCCCCGGGCAGGGCTGGGGAGGCACTGGCCGTACGCTGGCAGGCGTGGGGGTCACCGTCCTCGGCGGGGGCCCAGGCCCGGGCGTTGAACAGGGCAGCGCAGCGCTCGCAGTGCGGCCCGGCCGTGTTGTGCTGGCACACGCACCGAGCAGGGACCTGTTGCACAGACACCGTGTCACCCACCCACCTGCTGCACAGACACCGTGTCACCCACCCACCTGCTGCACAGACACCGTGTCACCCACCCACCTGCTGCACAGACACCGTGTCACCCACCCAGCCCGGTGACACTGCCTCATCCTCCCAGTGCTGCTCCTGTTCATGCCCAGCCCTCCCACAGCCCATTTCTGGTCACTCTGGCCAAGGGGTCCTGAGGAGCACCACAGTGGAGCCATCCCAGTGCTGTCCGTGCCTTGGCAGCTCACAGCAGACCCATCCCAGTGCTGTCCGTGCCTTGGCAGCTCACAGCAGACCCATCCCAGTGCTGTCCGTGCCTTGGCAGCTCACAGCAGACCCATCCCAGTGCTGTCCGTGCCTTGGCAGCTCACAGCAGACCCATCCCAGTGCTGTCCGTGCCTTGGCAGCTCACAGCAGACCCATCCCAGTGCTGTCCGTGCCTTGGCAGCTCACAGCAGACCCATCCCAGTGCTGTCCATGCCCCGAGCTCACCATGCTGTGTGGGTCCCCCTCAGGGGCGCAGCGCTCGGCATGGCCGTGGCAGAAGCAGCTCCCCAGCACCTGCAGCTCTGTCACGGCGTAGAAGGTGCTGGGTGAGTGGTACCCCTGGCGTGGGATGTGGGGCAGCTCCGTGAAGTTGATGCGCAGGTTGGTGAAGGGCCCCAGCTCTGTTGGGGACAGGGGACGGGTGTGAGGGGCAGCAGGTGCCCGGTAGAGGCTCCTTGCAGCTGGTGGGGAGGGCTCGGAGCAAGGGAAGGAGGAATTGGCACAAAGAGCAGCAGCTGAGCCATCAGCAAAGGCCAAATGCTGCTCCTTGACAGCCTGGACGTGCAGCTCGGGGTCCCCCAGGGGTTACCCCAGCTCAGCTCTTCCCGTCCCTGCAGGGAGAACCACGAGGAGCCCAATCCCCCTCTCCCTTCTCAGTTCTGCAGGAGGCCCAGCACTTACTCTCGATGGCTTGGCTGTAAGAGGAGCTGATTGTGGACCCCAGGTCTCGCACACTGAATTTCACCTTAGAGGGGATTAAAAAAAACAGGTTAAAAAGCAAGAAACTCAAACTGCTCTCTGCTCCTTCTCTGGGCACTGTGTGCTCTGCTCAACATCACTGAGCACAGAAACAGCTCCAGAGCTGCAGAGGATGTCACAGGCAGCCCAACACAACGTCCTGCAAAGGCTCTCCTGCCAGAGGAGCAGGAACCTTCCCAAGGACTGCCCTCAGCAGGGCTGGGTGCCACGGGCCCCACCCCTCACCAGGTGTGCCAGGTGTTCCGGCCCCCACCTCAACCCCACAACACCCCGGTCCCTACCGTGCCACTGTGCCCAGGGTGTCCCCTCAGCTCCTGGCACCGGGGGTCCTGCCAGCCCTCGGGGGGCCCACGGGGCACACGGGGGAAGGCAGCAGCACAGTCAGAGGCCAGGTACTGCAGCACCTGCCAGGTCCTGCCAGCATCCACCGAGCGCTCGATCAGCATCGCTGCGGGCGGCGACTGCGGGCAGGGACACACACACGGGCTGGCACCTCGGGCTGGCACCTCGGGAGCAGAGGGGCTGCCCACAGACACCAACCCTGAAGTGCAGCACGACGCTGTCCAGCTGGAACATCTGCTGCAGGTCCAGCTGCAGGGACACGCGCTCGACACCTGCGGGCACAGAGAGGCTCTGTCACACGGGGACATCGGGACAATGACCAGTCAGGCCGGTCATTTCCTCCTTTCCTCCCCATGCACAGAACTCAGCACCATTCCCTTTTCCCCTCGAGGGGGTTAGTGGCAGCAGTTTGTGTCCTGGTGGCCCTCACTCACCGTTCTGGGACTGCCACCAGCGCGCGCGGCCGGCCGAGGACAGGACGTTCTCCACGCGGTGCCCGCTGTAGCTGTGGGGCAGCCTCGAGTCACACCTGCAGCATTTCATGCTCCACTGCCAAGGAAAGGACAGCAGGAGTGACCATCCCAGCATCCCGGAGGGAAAGGCCTCAGGGATTAGGAAGAAGGGCAAGGTGGGTTCATTAAGGCTCGAGGAGCATCAGCCCAGCTCCTTTGGAGAGAGCTGAAGGACCACGACCAGTGACACTGACACACTGGCCTCAAGTGCTCCCCTCCACACCTTGTTAGAAACCACAACTCGAGCTTTTATGGACTAAAACTTAAACCCAAAAATGCCTTTGACTAGCGCAGACTTTTGGCGAACCATCAAAACTGCAGTTTTTTAAGCAACACCCCCAGGTTTCCACAACGCCGACACTTGGGAGAAAGCCCTTTGCAGCTTTTCAGGACTGCTTTGCCCTTTCCACACTGCCGAGGGGCTGTCTGCTGAACAGAAGGGCCTTTCTCCTCCATCCAAGGCTCGGGGCGATGTCAGCCCCCAGGGCTCTCCCCCGGGAGCAGAGCAGGAGCAAGCAGTGGGTGAGAAGCCAGGGGGTGGGAAGTCGAGTGGCTCAAAGTTCAGCCCTTCACTTGAGCAAGTAATCCAAGGAGTAAACAGGGATTTAGCACGGGGAATGTGGGGACGAGAGAAAGACGTCCCCCGGGAGCAAACAAATACCCAAAATGTCACTAACCAGGCAACGCTCCCTGCAGGCACCAGCAGCCACCACCGCGGGGCTCCTGAGCCGCTCAGAGAGCAGCGGGAAAGGGACTGAGCAAGAGCCGGGACTGGGGAAGGGCTGGACAGCAGCCAAGGGGAGAGGCAGGCACGGGGTGGGCGAGGACCACCGGGAAACTGGGATGGAGACACCCAGGTGAGGGCAAGGTGGGGAAGGGCAGGGCTGGGGGGGATGGGGAATTGTGAGGTGGTGACAGAGCCCACAGCAGCATCCCAGGGGACACAGGGAGGCCTCGATTAAAGCACTTGGAGTGGAGCAATCACCAGGGACTGCAGAGACCACTGGGAGGGGAAAGATGCTGCTCAGGGGGTGAAATGAAGGGCTCAGCACCTCCAGCCTGGTGGAAAACAGGTTATCCAGAGAAACTGTGGCTGTCCCATCCCTGGAAGCGTCCAAGACCAGGCTGGATGGGGCTGGGAGCACCTGGGATAGGGGAAGGTGTCCCGTGACAGGGCAATGGAACTGCATCTTCTCCTCCCAGCCTTCTGGGATTCTGAGCTGTCAGTGGCCTGAGCAGCAGAGGAGCCTCCCAAATGGAGCAGTGGGACACGTCTGTCACACTGACACATCCCAGAGCCCGAGGGATTAGGGAGGATCGAGCAGAGTTTGCCAGAGATGGCAGGAGCCAGACCTGAGGGCTCAAAGAGGTCACCCTGGGCACCGAGTGGGTCTGGGGGACAGGAGGGGACTGGGGCTGGCAGGGGCACAGCTGGCACAGGGAAGGCAACGAGACACCATCTGCAGGGCTGGCACGGGCTGCAGTGGCTTTAGGTGACACCAGAGGCACTGACACACTGGGACCAGGAGGGGAATCAGCTTTCAGAGCCTGGGCAGGGACATGGGGTGACAAGTGACAGTTCACAGCCACCTCCGTGCTAAAACCTTCCACAGAAGGAAAAAGAGAGGAGCCAAAGGCAACCCAAACCAGAAATAGAGCCCTTCACAGGGCCAGGGAAGGGACAGGTCTGTGCTCGGGAGGGCAGCAGGGGGTGGCAGCCGCTGGGCTGGGTGACACCCCAATTTCTGGTGTCCCTTTTAAAATTAATTGGTGGTTTACAAAAATTAATCTGTGTTTTCATTCCTAACACAGCCCAGACCTGAGTCTGCTCTGTCCTAGGCCTGGGAGCCCTTCCCCAGCTGGGTGCAGTGAGATCCTCCCTTGTAACCCATCTCTTTCCAGATTTTTCACAATCTTTATGTTCTCTGTCTATAAATACCCCAGCACAGGAGTTGGCAAACTACAATATTTGTAACAATATCACAAAGTAAGCAAACATTGCACTGAAAATATATAATCATGCAATTTCCCTGGCTCTACCAGTGAGAATCACAAATAATTTAATCAGGACTAGCAGAACTCATTTCAGATAATGGCCACGAGCAGCAAATTGTCAGGGAGCTGCAGGAATTATCCACAGAAATAATCTACTGAACAACTGCCCGCGGTGATTAAACTTCCCACCAGTTCTGAGTGTGCCTAGCAAAGGAGAAAGGAAGGTTTTCTGCAAGGGGAAAGGTTAACCTCGGCTACATTATTCATTAGGAGTGGATGACTTGTGCATACTTATGAGATCATTCACCCAGCCAGGGACACCGGTGCTCTCCAGCAGCCACAGTGCAGCTTCAGCCCCTCTTAAACCTCGTGCTGGGTCAAAATGTGAGAGATAAACCCTTCCCAGGCAGCCTAGGGCTGTGCTGGGTGCAAAAATCTCCTTTTTTTTTTTTCTTTTCCTTCACTTTTTTAATTAAGACTAAAATTAACACTGGGAGCCAAATTCATTTCACGTCCTCGGAGTGAATTGTGAAACCCCTGGATTGCACAACAGCAGGATTTGCTCTTACCAGCTGTGACTATGTGTCTCAAAGTTCCTTAGGACAGAGGGAATTACCAAAAATGACAGCCCAAAATGAGGAGAGATTTACCAGCACGTACCTTTTTCCAACTCCTCCCCGTTTCTTTTTTTTTTTTTTTTTTTTACCGAGGCTGAGTGGATCCCTGGGAGCTGGGCCAGGAGCACACGAGGGCTGCAGCACTACGTGACAAATGGAACGAGGATTTGGGGATCTATTCTGGGTCAGCCACCCCGGGGGCAGCCCTGGCACCCAGCACATACAGATTGGGTTTGGGAAGGGGTGGGGGCTGACAGGGCAGTTTTAGGAAGCTAAAGGAGGTTGTGAGTCCGCAAGGAAATCCCTCCTTGTCTTCTGTGCCTCCAAGCTACTCCGAAAAATACAGGTTATGGAGGTTCTGGGATGAAGAGAAACTCATTCCAGACTGTTGAAAGGTAATTCACAACACAGTTGTGTGAGAGGGAAAACTGCTGTGCCCAGAATAAATAGAGTCATGTCTCAGAAATAAATCAAAGGGGGGAAAAGTCCACAAAGAACGAGCAGAAAAAGCCCGAGCGTGGCAGTTCCGCAGGGCTGTGCTGCTCTCCTCCTGCCCTGGCCCTGTGACCCAGCTCCTGAGCTCTGCAAACCTCGCACGCTCTTAACCTGATGGCCCCTGACCAAAGTTATTTCAGGAGCTCCTGCTGCCATTCTAACGTGGGCAGAGAGCCCTTGAAATAAACCCCCCCTGGCACAGGAGCACAGCCCAAAACGAGCTGCACTTGTTCTTCAGCACAAAGGGGAGCTGAGCTGTGCTGCAGAGACCTCTCACGGCTGCGGAGACCTCGGGGGTCCCACGGCTCGTGGCTGGCAGAGAGCACTGTGCCAGGCAGGCTCTTGGCACCCAGCCTCCCACCAGGCAGCCCTTGCACAACCAATATTCCAGGGGACACCAACTACCATTCCAATTTTATCTGGGAGCAACGTGGAAAGCAGTGGGAATTTATACATACACAGAAATTTGGGGTTATTAAACAATGGGGGACAAAGGCACCTGCAAAGCCAAATCCTTTCATTCCCTCTTGCAGCCCATTTTCTGCAGGACAGGTCCCCATTCCAGCATTATTATCTGCAGGACATGGCTGTGCCAGGCTCATGGAGCAGGGCTTGCCATGCCTGTGAGCAAATCCATACATTAGCTGTGGGAAAAGGCAGCAGAAGTTCCCATGGCTCTGTCATCATGGTTAAACTTCCCAGTGAGCAACTGGTGTACACTAAACTGGGCTGGGATTCGGTTTGGGAACACAGATCTGTCACAGAATCATGGAGTGAAAGGGAGCCACCAGGATCTGAGTCCAGTTCCTGCAAAGGACACCCCAAAATCCCAGCCTGGGCCTGAGATTCCCTTTGCCATTGATGCCATTCCTTGCCTGGCTGGTTGGAGAGGACACCACAAATGAGCTCCAAGGTTGTGCTCAAAACACAGAGAGAGAGCTCTGCCCCAGCCTGGATCTATCCCAAATTCAGAGGGGCAAATTCATGAGCTGGACAAACATCCCCGGGATGAGCTTTAAGGAAATGAAGTTCCTTTCCCTTGTTTAAAAGCAAGCACGTGGGTGCTGTTTTCCTCACCCCATCTGTTCTCGCAGCAGCAAAACTTCATCTGAAATGTGCCAGGATGATTTGACAGGCTGCAAACCCCAAACTGCACCAGCTTATCCCACACCCCAGCCGGGTCCGTGACGAGATGTCTCCCAGCATGTGTCAGTCTGCAGCCGTGAGGCCGAAAAAAAACGAGATACAGAGAAGGGAGGAGGGAAAAATAATGGGAAATTGGCTTTTTCTTCGGCAGGTAGGGGCAGATCCCGCAGCGAAGGGCAGGGCGTGCCTGGATGCCTGAGCGAGATAAGCGCTGAGCACAGCCTGTGGTTGCTGCGTTACCTTCAGGAACACAAATTATTCAGTGCAAACCCCTGGCTGGAGGAAGAGAAACCCAAACTAGGAGCCATGCTATGGTCCCATCCAGCCACAGCGATTCCACGATGCCGGGGGTGCGCTGTTCCCGTACAAAGCTTGCTGTGGGTGTGGAGGGGAGGCGGGCTGGGCTGCCCTGCTGCAGGGCTGGGGTGGGCTCCGAGCCCCCTGAGCGACTCAGGCAGGTGGCCCGGCAGATGCAGGCACCAGCCAGCTCCAGACCCGTCTGGCGCTTCCCTCCTGGCAGACATTGGCCGGTATTTTTGGAAGCAGCCAAAGAGGAGTCGGTGCTGAGGCTCCAGAGATGCTGCAGAAAGCCCTGCCAGGCAGCTGCCACCATCCATCAGCAGGAGGGACCCCTGTGCTGTGCCAGGAGCTCCAGCGGGCTCATGTCCCCCTCCTCTGGCTCCCACAGGGATCAGGTTCCTCTGGAATCTCTCCTCTCAAACCCCCGGGTGTCACCGGGACACCAGAGCTGATAAAGGTGATTGCTTCCCTTCACATCCACCGAGTGCCCACGGAGATCAGGTGAGAGAAGGCAGAAAATCCTGTGCAAACAACATTCTAAATATCCAAAGTCTCCCAGGGTGGAGGGTGGGGACTCACAGTCACACCCCCAACCTGCTCCAGGGACGCAGCTCTGCTGCTGTCCCACCTCCTCTGCCGCAGGATCTCACAGGGATGCTCAGGGTGCCTGTGAGAGCCATTCTGTGCCTCCCCTGGGCTGGAGGAACAGTGGGAGCTGCTGCGTGCTCCCCAGTGCTGTGCATACATTTACATATATAACGTTTATATTTACATATATTCTGTGGTAAAAGGGAGAGAAGTGTCAGCCGCGGTTTGAGTCACACCTCAGCCCATCGCACCGAGCCTTTCCTCAGCACCTCCCAGACTCCAAATCCAGCCTGGCTTATTTTCCTATTTTATTTTCGGTTTCCCTCCCCGGCTGGCTGCAGCTCTGAGTGGTTTCCATTGTCCTGCCCGGTTCCACTCCCATCCCTGCCCCGCTCATTCCCCTGCTGTTAAAGGGGCTGCTCAGTGTCCCTTCTGCATTTCTGAGCCCCCGGCCGGGGATGGAGCAATCAGGAGTGCAAAGTATAAAGGTTAGAGGGATCTGCGCCTGGGGCAGACAATGGAGCAGAGGCTGAAGTTGATGAGTGACCACCAGAGTTGCAAAAGAGGGCCCTGGGGCCAGCGGGCAGCAGCCCCTGGCACTGCAGCAGTGACAGCAACCCCTCGTCCCATGCCCTCTGCTGAGGTTGCAAAACCACCTCCAGATTTGTACCTATTTGGCAACTGAACCAGAGCAAGGCTTGTAACCAAAAAAGAGTCTATAAATTAAATGTGCTTGCTTTTTATAGGATGGGAATAGGGAAATCGAGTTCAGTTTTGCTTAAATTAGGGAAGTAGAGAAAGGGAGGGGAAAATTAGGAAATGCTGAACCCATGGGTATTTCTCCCAAGTTAAGAGTTGGTATAATCAAATCTCCACCAGCAATTACAGCTGCAGAACAGAAATCAGGGGATTTGCTCCCAACAACTCTGAATCTCTCAATTCAATAAAGGAAAGGAGCAAAGTGTAAGGAAGCAAAGACCCCATTCCCAGAGCTAGAACTGCAGAATCCAACTCAATGTTAATTGTTCCACATCCCCTTTAACCCTGGTGCTTGTAAGGCAAGGGACGAGGGATATGGAAATACAGTTTGGGGATTTGTAGCCTGGAAGAGAGCACTGCAGCCTTGCTCCCTGCCCTCCTCCAGCAGCCCTCGCTCCCTAATCCTGCACCCAGCAGAGGGGTCCAGGCTCCCCTTCAAAGATTACAGACGATGCAGAGGATCCCAGTGATGCCCTCGGACAGAGCCCCCAGGGTCAGGCCAAGGGGGTAACCAGCCCATTCCAGCTGCTGTTGGATCAGCAGCTTCATCAGGGTTTTGTCCACACTCACTCCCCAAGCACACGGCCCCCGTGCCCCCTTTTCAAACAAAAGTCACTGCCAAAAGTCACTGGCACATTTATGAGCAATTCCCCTCATCTACAAGCAGGAATTTGAAAGGAAAAACTAATTAAGCCATGGGCAGCAGTAGGGGTTTGTTTGTGTGGTGAGCACAAATCCTGATCCCTGGGAGCAGCAGAAGAGCTCCAGAAAAAGGGAGTGGAGGAAATGCCTGACTGTGACTGTCGGCCTTTCTTTTTTAGAAAATGACCTGAGGGAGGAGAGATGCTGCAGCCAGCCCAGCATCCAGGAGGATTCACTGCTCACACCCCTCTGGGCCGGGAGCTGCCCCGTCCCTGAGCTCAGGGATGAGTGGAAACCTCTCCAGCCCAGCCAGAACACCACTGGCTCCACAACAAATCTGCTCACAGCCACATCTTGGCCTTCAGTTTGCAGGGGAATTAGAACCAGGGGAAGGCTGACTCACTGGAGCTGGGCTCCAGTGCAGCAAACACTGTCCCGCTGGAGAGCTGCCACCTCCTTCCCTCTGAGCTTCTCTTCCAAGACCCTTTCTGCCTGTCCTGCACTGAACCCTCCCTCAGGCTCCTCCCAAGGCACTCACAGGGTTAACAGCAGCCACAGAAAGGCTGTAGGAAGCACTCACACCAGGGACACATCATCCCCGAGGCTCTCAGCTCTGAGCTCAGGCTCAGATTTATCCTTAAACTCTCCTTCTGACTCCTCAGATCTGGGAATCCGCAGCTGGGTGAAGCATTCTCCCCCAGCAGCACCTCCTGCCCCCGCACAAGCAGTGAACAGTTGTTCACTTCAGCAGCTTTTCCAAGGCTTTGTGAAAGACCTGAAGTGTTCCCGTTTATGACAAGTAAAATACCAGTTCAGTTTATGACTGAAGTGTCCAGGGACAGGAGGGTTTGGGATATTTTGCCCACAGTGCTCCACGCCAGACCGAAGCTGCCTGTGCCTGTCACTGCCCACAGCTCCTGGCCCGTGAGGATGGCAGAGAAGGGCTCCAGGGGACAACAACCCAGCATGGCTGGGAGAGGGACAAACCCCAGGATCGTGGAATGGTTTGGGTTGGAAAGGGCCTTAAAGCTCATCCCTGGCAGGGACAGCTCCCACTAGCCCAGCACAGAGCCCCCTGCCAGAGGGGCGAGGATGGGATGGATGAAGGCTCCCCGTGCCCGGGGCAGCTTTGGGGTGTGCAGGGGCTGTACAGAGGCTGTACCTGGCCGTGGGGTGTGCAGGGGCTGTACAGGGGCTGTACCTGTCCGTGGGGTGTGCAGTTCTGGGGTGTGCAGGGGCTGTACCTGGCCGTGGGGTGTGCAGTACGTCTCGGGCTTGCTGAGGCCGCAGGTGGAGGAGGCTCTCAGGTGAGGGGCTCGTCCCAGCAGCAGGTCCCCAGGGGGAGGGTAGCAGGCTCCCTGGGAACAGGCTCTCTGCCCTCCCAGGAGCCGAGGGGCAGCTGGAACAGCAGGAAAAGGGATCAGGGCTGTGTCAGGGAGGCACAGACCCCAACCAGCCCCCAGGACGGGAGCTGTTTGCTGCCCCAAACCAGGCACGAGGCCGTGCTTGGGGCAGCCTCCCCAGCGCGTGTGCCAACAGAGAGAAGGGCGTTACACCCCTGAGGTACCTTTAGTTTTTAATAATTGTGCTTTGTACTGTGAGTCACTCCCAAAACACTTCCTTGCCTTGGCCCCAGGTTCTGGGCTGCAGGGATGCTCTGAGCCTTGCCCATCAAACTGACCAACCCAGCTTGGTGTCCCCTGTCCCCAGAGCCAGCCCTGGTGGTGTCCCCTGTCCCCAGAGCCAGCCCTGGTGGTGTCCCCTGTCCCCAGAGCCAGCCCTGGTGGTGCCCCCTGTCCCCAGAGCCAGCCCTGGTGGTGTCCCCTGTCCCCAGAGCCAGCCCTGGTGCTCAGGACAGAGAGCAGCAGGCTCCTGCCAGCCCCCAGCCCTATAACCAAGCCCAGGCTCTCTGATACAAAGCTCCACCAGCAGCGCTGCTGTTTAGTCAGCTGGACCCCTGCTCTTTTGGGAGCCTTACCCAGCAGGACAAACACTGCCCACGGCCACAGCTGGCAGCGAGGCTCCATTCCACGGACACACCTGGGGAAGCGTTCGCAGCAAGACTGAAAAAAGAGAAAATATCATTTTAAAAGCTCAGTCCAGGTCCTCCTTCCCTCTCACTTTACACGGAGACACTTCTAATTAACTTACACAGAATAACATGGAGGGCGAAATGAAGAATAACGAAGAGGAAAATCAGAAGCTCAAACTGAATTTGCCTGTAATGCAACAAGCCCCAGCTGTGATCTCTGCTGCCAGGTGGGAATGTGGGGCTGGAAAGGAAGGGATGGAGAGAACACACACACCCCATACAGCCCCCAGCCACCCTCTGTGCTCCAGCCCCAGCTTCGCCCTGCGCTGCCAGAGTCAATCCCAGATCCAAACTCGTCGCTCGGTGCGCCCCAAAGTCTCAGCCCAGGAAAAGGAGAAATCCATAAAAAACTCCTGTGAGTGTCTCCTGCAGGGCAGGGAGCCCCGTGGGACAGCCCAGGGGAGGAAATGCAGCAGCCAGAACCCTCACCTGCCCTGTCCCTGTGGGAGCACGGCCGCGGTCCCCGAGGTGTCCCCACGCTGTCCCCGTGTCCCCCCGGCAGCCGCGAGAGCCTCTGAGCGCCGGCTGATCCTCACAGGCTTTTAACGCGCAGCTGCCTCACCTGCGGAGAAGGTGCCCGTGGGTGCAGCGATGATAGAGGGGTGATTCAGGGATCCCCAGACATCCACACCCTGCTAGCGCATGGCTCACGACAGCTCCCAGACGGGCACGGCGAGGGCAGCGGGGAGAGCCCCGCCGGGGCTCCTTTAACCCCCCCGGGTCTCCTTTAACCCCCCCGGGGCTCCTTTAACCCCCCCGGGGCTGCGCTGGAGCCCGGGACCGGCTCCTCGGAGCCGCTGCCCGGCTCAGCCCCGCGGTGCTCGCCCGCCCTCCGGGCAGGGGCTGCGCGTTGTGTTCGGCACCAGCGGACAGGGCAGTGCCGCTCTCAGCACCTCAGCTCCATCGCTTAAACTTTAATGGAAACAGCAGCAAAACTTAATTTTTGCTTTGCTGCAGCAGCAAAGTAAAATGCTTTTTAACACCTGTTTGAAGGGAGGACTGTTGAGTGACGGCAGCTCGGAGCACAGCCACCACCACCCCAGCACTGCTCACACGTTGAATTTCAGCTAAAACAGTTTTTCATCCTCAAAAAAGCTTTATTTACTTCAGTGAAATAGCCCCAAAGTCAGCTGCTCTCCCACGCTGGTGAGGGGCTCAGCAGGACCCGCCAGGTGCCTCCAGGTGTCTCCTCCTGGTGCGCTGCTGTTGGTGTCACCCCCCTGCCACCCCCACCCCGAGGGACACAGACACGTCAGGCTGAGCAGGGGCACACACGGAGCTGGAGAAGGGGAAATCTTGTCCCTCAGGTCATAATGTGCGAGTGCTGGGCTGGGCTTCCTGCGGCTGAGGTGAGCGCACCTGGGCGCGCCTGCCCCGCTCCCGCTCAGCAATGCGGTAACGCCGCATTCCTCCTGCCCGGCCCGCCCCGGCCCGGCCGGCAGGGAGAGGGGAGCGAGGAGAAACCCTGGAATGCCTTAGAGAGAAGGGATGAGACGTGTCCCGAGCTGCCGACACGGCCTCTGCACGCCGGGGCTGAGCGAACCCCCCAGAGTAACCTCGGGTGTGTGAAGCGCTCCCGCCGACCCCAGACTTGTCGGAGCAAGGTGAAACATCACCTGCAATTCCAGCCTCCGCAAGTCCAAACAAGAAGAAAACCGAGGGAAAAGCTCGTTTACAGAATATCAACTGCAAACCAGCGAAAATGGGAAAGGAAAAAATCACCTGTGAACGGGTGGGTGCTCAGGGACAGCGTGGCTGGGGATCCCTGAAAGCCCAGGGCCCTGATGGGAGCCACAAGGCTGGAACAGCTCCAGGCTGCCTTGTCCAGTGCTGATCTGGGGAGCAGGGACGGAATATATTACAGATGGAGATTGTGACTGATGGCAAAAATGCACCACAGCAAATAAAATGTACCCTGGAGCAATCTGGGAGCGGAGGGACAGACAGGGGGATGCTCACAGGGCTCGAGCTCCTCTCCAGCTCAGCCTGTGCAAACCTGAGCCAGGCTGTGCCCACAGCCCGTCGAGGGCTGGGCGAGACATTCCCTGGAGAGCAAACACCATTGACTCCTGCAGGAAATCCTGCTCTGAGTCACGGGACATCCCCTGCCCGGGGCAGCCGGGGACTGCACCCTGCAGGAAGCAGCGATGCCCTCGGCTCCCGGCGCTGTCCTGCTCCCTCCCGTGGGTTTGCTTTTCAACAGCCACCTGTGGTGACTTTCTGTCCAGATTCGAGGCACGCAGGTACTTTATTCCCTTGGGAGCTTTTCCAAGGACTCTGTGCGAGTTCAGCAGCTTTGGATTCAGCTGCTGTGACCCCCTCAGCCAGCCCTGGCCAGGAGGGAACATTGGTGTTCAGTTAGTTTTTAACTTCTCTCTCTGGAGCTGAGAGCAACAAAAGGAGCTGGAAATCAGGGGCAGAGCACTGCATAAAGAACATTTAATCCCTTGAAATGCAAAACCTCCATCAAGGCAAAGGATGCTGCTTGAGGATGGTTTTATAGTTCAAGCATACAAAGACTGAACAATACCTATGCTGGCAGTTACATTTTTCATTGAAGGATTAACAAATATCTGAAGCACATTCCTGAAAAGCACATTTGCTGCACGAGCAGCTGCTTTGCAATGGAAAAAAAAAAAGGCAGAGGGATAATTTGCTTATGCTGAGCAGGATCTTGGCACGGGGAGGGCAGAGTCTGGACTCCCAGTCCCCTGCAGCCGCTGATGTTCCAGAGCTGGGATGGAGCCTCCCATCACTGGGCAGCACAGCCTGAGTCCTGCCAGGTGCCTGCAACCTCCCTGGGAAAAACCTGGCAGAGTCACAGGACACGGAGCTGGAAGCACTGAAGTTTCTTGGGAAGAGGAAAACTTGGGAGGGTTTTGTCAGGGGTAAGAAATTATGGCTCATGCTGTAACTTTTTGACAGCTCTCTCAGTTGCAAGATTAAGATATCAGTACTAAAAGAGGTTTTCCTCCTTCTAATCCTTTAATTTCCCATTTTAATACAAACCTGACCTCCTCATTCCAGCAGAGATGATTTAAATCACTGGCTTTGCTAATTACCACGATCTTTAAAAGCATTTCAGGAATTCCTGATGAAATTCCAATTCACGTTTTCAACACCTGCTCTGAAAGCAAATAAAACTTTGAACCAAAATGCCACTGACCTACTTTCAGGTTTAAATTCCAGTAACTCTGGGAGCTGGCTCCAAAGTGCAGCAATCCTGTGAGCCCAGCCTCCCTCTGCAGCCCCTGCCCAGTGCCAGCTGTGGGCACAGCTGGGATGTGGCCCGTGCCACCATGGAGGGGACAGCAGTGCCCAGCACAGGACCTGCCCCACACCCAGCCCAGCACTGGAGCAGAGAAATTGTCCCAAATCCCTACAACACCACTTGCACAGCAAAAACTCCGGATTTACCCTTAAATTGGGGTTTCATTTCCCCACCCCATGGAGCTGCCGGTGCCCTGACCCTGCATGGTGGGCACAGAACGCCCCGAGGAGCAGGAGGGGCTGGGCTGCAGAGCCCTCAGGCACGCAGGGACTCGGTGCAGAGCTGGCAGGGCACAGGCTGGCACTGCGCCCGCTTCCCACCGGGACCTTGATAAAATTATCCTTGCAGGGGAACAGCGTTATTTTTGTCATGTCCCCATTTCCTAAACAGGAAAATATTCCATTAGGAAGGAGTCCAGCTCCCCTGTGAAGGGTTTTGGCTTTTGCAGGCAGTGGAATGGAGGGGTCTCTGCACCCCCGGTGCCAGCCAGCAAACCCCCCCACACTGTCCAGGGCAGAAATTTAAATTAATGGGGCATTTAGGAGCCCCCTTCAGGGCACAGATTCTCCCTGTGTGTGACACAAAGGACTCGCTGTTTGCTGCCAGCTCGGGCCTCCTCCCCCTGGAGCAGGGCTGTGCTCGGGGTTTGAGCTGCCCAGGTCAAACAGAGGCTGCTCCCACCTTCGCTGCCCTCGCTGGCTGGGCTGAGGGCTGGGCACAGCCCGTGGGACTCACTCCTGTCACAGACAGGGTCCAGCAGTGCCCGACCCTTGTCCACCCGTGGGAGAGGAGGCAGCAGCTCTGTGCAGCTCCCGTGGTCCTGCCGAGGCTGTGCCACACTCAGGGAGCACCCAGAGGCAAAGGCTGCTCACATCCCTCCCACAAAACGGGACAACGTTGGGGACCAGGCAGCAAAGTCCCTGTGCCTCTGTGCCCTGCCCAGGACAATCACTCCTCAGACCCTGCAGCAGAGCAGGTCACTACAGTGACCAGGTCACCACGGCCCAGCCACGTGGCCAGAGCTGTCCTCACTCAGTGTCCATCACAGCCTGGGGGAGGCTCCTCTGGGCCCAGCCGGGCTAATGGAACCAAACCTGAATCATTTCGTTCATTTTCAATAGGACAGACTTTTAAAGTGCCTTCCTGGCCTTTAGGGTTTCCTTTCCTTTTCCTATCCTGATTCCCCAGAGGGTTTCAGGGTGACACCACCCACAGCAGCTTGTGCCCGAGTGGATCAGATGTCCTGGAAATTTCCTGGCGCTTCCTATGAAGGTGTTCTGGCTGGAGGGGCAGCCCCCTTTCCCTCCCAGCCCCTTTCAGGGCAGTTGTCCCCGAGCTGCCAGCACGCACCCGCGGCGTGGCCAGCGCCTGCCGTGCCCGTGCCAGCCCCGGGCCACTGAAACCGGAGCCGAGCCACCTGGAACCCTCCCTCCCCAGGGCCGGGAGAGCTCCTCGCTGCCAAGAGCATCTCCAAGGTTATCCCCGTGCAGAGCCAGCCGTGCCAGGGGCAGACACAGCCGCAGATTCGGGAGAGGCTCCCCGGTGCAGCAGCTCGGCATCAGCTGCGCCCTCCTCCAGAGCAATTCCGAGCAGATCTCCCCGGGAAGCTGAGGAGCATCATCCCCCGAGCTGTCACACATCCCAGCCTGCCCTCCCTGCGAGATTCGGGTTAATCCACGGCTGCTGACGTTGCTCTGGAAGTCCAGGCACAGCTCTTCCCCCCGATGACGTTAAACTCGTGCAGTTCCCCCAGCCACAAAGCCCGGTTTAATCAAAGTTGCGATTAGACCTGACAACATCCTCACACAGACTCTCCTAAGTAAGATTTAGAACAGCTAAAATTAGTCTAATTTAGTGTTAATCATTAATCGTTTTATCCACACTTAATTCAATTTAAATTTCCACACAACTAGCTTGCATAGAATTTGTTACTGAAATCTAAACCAAAATTGGATCTAATGTTGTTAAATTAGATCAACACAATCTGAGTGCTGCTATGAGAAGTGTTTGCCAGAGATGATTATCAGCTGATTGGTTCATGATCTAAATTACCCTGAGCTCTGTGTTAGCCCAAAAGCTCCAGCTCTCAGTAGTTTGGGAATACATGGACATCTCCACCAGTATTTCATGTACAAAAATGCCCTTCCCACCCTCAGGAAAAGACTTGCAAACATAAGGTTCAGCAGGCAACAAAAACCCTGCCTGCAAAAAACAAAAAACAAGCAAAAATCACCTTTTTAGGTGAAATGTCACAATTCCAACGCTTCACAGTGACCTTTGTGCAGCTCAGACGCTGCTGCTGGGGTTGAGCAGGGCCAGGGCAGCCCCCGGCTCTCCCCGGAGCTGGGAAGGGGCAGCACAGTGACCCCCAAAGAGCCGGCGGCAGGAGGGGGGACCTTGAACTTCCCCTGTCTGGCCACTGTCTCCTCCAGCTCTCTTTTCTCTAATGGCCATTTTTTTGAGTGTTGCAGAAGAGAAAAAACACAGCCCGAACTCAGGAATCAGCTGCAACCTCGGCTGCCAAGTTGGCAGAGAAGATAAGGACCCTTTATTTAAAGTAAAAACCCCAGACGCTGAGGAGGGATAGACGAGTCTTTAGCAACTTTTACAGCCAGTCTTGCAATACAATTTCCTAAGCAGACTCAAAACTTGCAAAAAAAAAAACCCAAGTTTTCACCAGAAGCATTTCCTTGGAGTGCGGTGCTGCCTCCAGCACCCCCGGACGTGCGGGATGTGAGGAGCCAGGGGTGACTCAGTGCCCCACACACCCACGGCACAGCCCAGCCAGGAGGGGGAAAGCCCCACAAATTCAAGGGCCATGTCAGGAGTGGGTCAGGGGTGCCCTCACTCCCGTGGGTGGGGAACTGAGCAGTGTGTGAGGCATCAGGGCCTGGGGAGGAGGAGGGAAGGGAGGAAGGAAGGAAGGGAGGGAGGACATTCCTCACCTGCAGGATTGCAGGGGCAGGAAGGGCAGACACCATTCCCTTCAGCAGTCATTTATGTCACACAGAGGTTTCCCCTGCATGAGCTGAGGCAAAATTCAGCTCAGGGGCATCACACCCACATCCCCTGTGCCACAGGGTNGAGGAAGGAAGGAAGGGAGGGAGGACATTCCTCACCTGCAGGATTGCAGGGGCAGGAAGGGCAGACACCATTCCCTTCAGCAGTTATTTATGTCACAGAGGTTTTCCCTGCATGAGCTGAGGCAAAATCCAACTCAGGGGCATCACACCCACATCTCCTGTGCCACAGGGCCTGAATTCCATGTGCTGGGGGACCAGGGGTAAAGGAACCCCCCCTTCCTCACTGCCTGGCTTGGGGACAAGCTCCCTCCATCTCCAGATGCTCTGGGGGCTGCCTGCCCACCCCTTGGGCTGCCCCTCTCTGGATCCAACCTCCTTTACAGCATCCTCTGGAGGCTCCCTCTGAGCTTTGCCTCCTTCCACACGCACCAGCTTCTCCCTAAAACTGCTGCCACAACATCAGCTTATACTTTAATTTCTACACACTGCCCAGCAGAGCAATTCCCATCCTCTCAGCCACGTGGATCCACCAAGAAATCTGTCCCCGAGTCCATCATCTACGAGAAATCCCAACAACTTCTGGTGGCTTTCGCAGCGCCCTGAGATGTGCATGTAATGCTCAGGATTCCTGCAGCAGTGCCTGTGCTCCGACCCTGCAGCCGGAGCAGGTGATGGGGATGAGGATGATGATGATGCAATCGTTCTTGCATCATCAGCAATGCCGGGGGTTGTTGGTGCAACACTCCCGGGCTGCAGGCCAGGCAAGCAGGGCAGCAGCGCGGCCTCCTGCCCCTGCCAGCCCGGGAACAGCTCCGCTGCGGGTGGCACAAGGGGGACACAAAGGGGGACACAAAGGGATTCAGCATCAAGGGCAGGAAAAGCGAAGAGTGGGTCCTACGTTGGTGTGACTTCCTCCAGCTTTGGAGGTTCCAAAAGTGGTCTCGCTCCCAGGAAATCAGGGGCTGTCACACCTGCAGAGTCACCTGCGAACGGTTCCCTTCGCCCCAAGGCACCTGGAGAACCCTTCCCAAACACCACACCGGTGCTTCCCCAGGGCATTTCCTCACCCCTTCCCCGCGGGAATGGGCAGCAAGGCCGGGACATTTTACTGAACTGGCCACACACAGACCCAAGGCCTGGACCCAAACGCTGCCCTGTTTTGGGAGCTGTGGACACAGACCCTGTCCCTCCCTCCCAGGCCACCAGTAAAGCTTCTAGAAACATGTTAAATATTTATGCAGAAGCAGGTACAGAGCTGCGCAGCAAGTCGAGCATCAGATCTCTGGGATTAGGCATTGAGACAACTTTAAGGGTTTTTTTTTTCAGAGGGGGTAAAAACACAAGTTTAAGAGGAAAAGGAGAAAGGGAAGGAGGGATGGGAAAGGGGAGAAGAAATGGAAAGAGAAAGAAATGGGATGGGGAATGGAAAGAGGTGATAAAAAAAATTTTAAAAATTTTACGAAGATGGGGAGGAAAGNGGCCCCGGGCAGCAGCTGCAGCGGAGCGGCCGCGACAGCGACAGCAACAGCACCAGCACAGCTCCGCAGCAACACCGCAGCGCTCACTGCACAGCACAGCACAGCCCGGCCCCGCCGCAACCCCGCCGGTAAGGGCTGCGAGGGATGGATGCGATGGGGATGGGATATGGGATATAGGATATGGGATGGGACACTGCACAAAACGCGTGGGACCGACAATGTGCCCCCTCCCCGCAGCCTGGGGACAGTGGCTGTGTCCTGGGGAGGGTCTGCTCTGCCCTGGGGCACCGCGGGACAGGGTGGGTGCGTTTTCCTGAAGCAAATCTTCAGCAAAAATCCCCGGCCCCGTTTAAAGCGCAGCCGGGGGGTCTGGGGAGAGCTCTGCCACCACAGCAGGATTGAACTCACATCCCTCTGTCTCCTCTTCCAGAAAAGACATCTAAACCTGCTGCTGCACAAACCACAATGGAAACCATGCACGAGCTGATCCCCTTCGCCAAGGAAATGCTCAGCCAGAAGCCCAACAGGAAGATGGTCAAGCTGTACATGCTGGGCAGCGTGCTGGCGTTCTTCGGGGTGGTCATCGGGCTGGTGGAGACCGTGTGCAGCCCCTTCAGCTCCGAGGGCAGGCTGCAGGAGGAGGAGGACAGGAACAAGCCGGCGGCGCCCCGGGAGCAGCGTTTGCCGCAGACACGGGAGGGTTTGGTGCTGGACAAGGGCAAGGCACCGCCGGCGCTGCAGCGGGCCCTGGTGACCCGGCACCACGCGTCCTAGGCCGGGCCAGCCCCACGGACTCCCCGGCGGCTCCAGCACCACGAGAAGGCTCGGCTGAAGGAGACTGCACGAGTGAGACTCGCCACAAGTGAAGGGTTATATTTGCTGCTGTGCAGCAGTGGGAAAAAATACCTTTTGTTGGTATAAAGCTGTGCGCGGCGCACAGCGCGGTTTCTTATTTTTCTTACGGACGCATTTTACACCGTTTTGCAAGATCAATAAATGTTTTATATGGTACCAGTGCTCGCTCTCGCTGAGTTTGTTTTCACAGCCTTCTCGTGCTGATTGCAAAGAGGTTTTGCTCGCACCTCTGGCTCCTTTCGTGGGGCAGGGGGGACCCAGGGCCAGTGGAGGAGGGGGCTGCCCCCTCCCCATAAATCCCAGGAGGCTGCCCTGGGTCTGTCCTGTCTGTCCCTCTGGCAGCTGCTCCTTCCCGGAGGGGCCAGCTGGGGAGGAGGTGGCACCTGTGTCACACGGTGCCCCGAGCTGGGGCTGTGCCTCGGGGGTTATCCGGGTTCAATGGCACAGATCTGTCTCTGCCGCGGCCCTGTGCGCACAGAACTGGTTTAAAATAAACCAAAACCCCGTTCTCGCCCTGGCAACCCTCCCAACAGGCTCCAGCTGCTGCGCAGCTAAAAATCCTAAAAACAAAACCAAAACCTTTCTGCCTTTCCTGGGATCTCTCACAGACACCTGATTGTGCAGAGTTATATTGGCTGCCACGGATGGAAAAACCCGGAGATGGCACAGCCAGGCTGGAGGGGGTGGAAACTGTTCCAGGCTTCAGGCTCTGCTCAGAGAGCTGCCAGGATCATTAGAGGACTTTCACCTATTTAAAATATGTTCTGGGGCTTAGCAAGAATCTGTTGCATTTGGAACTATGTCAGTCAAAGAAAGTCTCCAGGCAGCCACAGCTGAGAGACCCGACCACATTTCACAGGGGAGGGCAGGCAAACAGGTCCTGTCAGCCCTGAGAAGGGGAGAGAATCCTCTTTATCTGCTCAAAGGAAGTAGCAGGACACACACCTCGCACAGAAACTGGGAGATGCATCAGCAGTGTGCCACTCTCCAGCTAAAAGCAAAACAATTGAGCCAAACTGGATCATGGAAAATGAAAAACCCCTGCCAAACCTCAGTGCCCAATGCACAGCTCCTCCCAGAGCTGCACAAGGAAAGATCCAGAACTGAAAATATCAGAATACAGCTGAAGTTCACTATTTCATTTTCATAATACATAACCCACAATTCATTTTGTTGGCAATTATTTTTGCTACCAAAACAGCCGCAGCCACACAGAGTGGAGGAAGAATCCTACCAGTATCTGCATCAAAATTCTGCTCAAGCTTTCAGTCAAATTTGAAGTATTTTTTGCCCAATTAAAATTAATGCTCCTCTGCAGGGATGAGCCCAGGGCGCTCATCCCACCCCCCAGGACAGGGGCACTTGGGAAGGGATGAGAGGGAGTTCCTGAGCCCTGAGGTGAGCGGGGGGCTCCAGGTGAGCCCTGCCAGGCTGGCCCCCTGCACCCCAGGTTTGCCAGCCCTGCTGCCCACACTGCCTCCTCCCAGCGTTCCAGCCCGGGGTTTTGAGCTTAAAGCTCCTAAGGAGGGCTGTGAACAGTGAAAATAGCTGCTGCTAAGACAGCTAAGGGGATTAGACAGCCAAAGCACAGCGCTGCTCCGGCAGGCACCCCGGGGAAGTGTCCTGCAGGGGACCCGCGGTGGTCACCAGACACAGCTGACACTGCCAGGCCGGGCTGGGCTGCAGGTGAGCCCTGCGAGCTGCCCTTCCCCGGGGGATTGCAGCGACTTGAGACAGCGCTGGCTCTCTGCAGAGAGGAATTAGACGGGTACTAATCACTGATTTTGCCACAACAACCATGTAAGTCGTGTTTGAATTAATTGAGTGTGCACGAGGCTCGGTAACTCCTTTGACACCGTTCTGACAGGGACCAGTGACAGCCCAGCCCGACACAGCAAAGCGAGAAACTTCAGCAAAACCTCCTCATTCCTATCCCAGCACAGGCATCCCCACACCCGGAGCACACAGGACCATTCCCACAGCCCCTGGGCAAACTGCAAAGACAGAGTTTAATTACAAACACTGGGACAGAGATACAAGATGGGTAAGGCACACAGACAGCACCAGGGTGTGGCTGAGGAGAGCAGACAGAGCATTTAAGGCTGAGTTAAACCCAGATCTGAGAGACAAATCCCTGGGCAGAGCCACACACTGACCCAGGGCTGTCACATTGCTGGGTTCAAATGAGCTTGATTTGCTGCTCTCAAATTCATCAGAATCTGGTTTATTCCAACCTGTAAATGTGACACTTTTGTGGTACATTAAATCCTCAGGAAAAATGCAGCTGGCACAACATCTGGTGAGCCTTTGCCATATCTTTCAAAGATCAGATTTCAGCCTGGAGCTGTCACCCAGCCCCTCATCCCCTGGAGCCGGAGGCCACTCAGAGCAGCAGCCCTGCCCTCACAGCTCAGCCACTTCAAAGGCCGGAGCTGAATGTCTTCAGAGTCCTCCCTCGCTATTTGCAGTGTGCACTGGATATCCCAGGGGCTGCCAGGCTAAATTTAGGGGTGCAGATAAGAACATCAGGCTCAGCCACCCAGCTCCAAGGGCACTGGGGACATGGACAGCAGCCAAGGCTCAGAGCAGCCACAGTTCCAACAATGAAATTTCAAGGCAGCAATTCCCAATTTGGTCACACAGGGGAAAAAACACAAATTCAAGGCTTGGAAATGATTTAAACATGACAGTATTTTCTCTAAACCAGCAGCATGTAGAAATGCTATGACAAACCAAAGCAGACCCATCCTACAATCCTCTCATCTCTCATGGGACTGGGAGTGCATTTCCAGCAGTGTAGCTGTGACAGAGAGAGGGTTCTGCTGGATGTGCAAGTAGGAAAGTAGAACTGAGGGCAGCCCTTGATATTGTGATGGCCCTGTCTGCAAAGGAAGGAATCAGAGCTGTGTGCATGGCAAAGGGCGCTGGGACAGCCGGGTAGGAAAAATAATACTTTAATGTCCGTGAGATAAAGGAAACTAAAGGGGAAAGAAAAAGGAAAAAGGAAAATCCTCTGCATTTGATCAAGATTTGATAGCAATTTGAAAAAAGCCAAATATCACTCAAAAAAGGAACAAAGAAGAAGCAGTATCCGAATTCCTGCCAAGTGTTTTTGAGTCTGGGAGCTGCCTGCACAAACCTGCCTGAGCCTCAGCCGTGCCCTGGAACGCGCTCCCTGCAGGGGCTCTCCAGGCTCCCCTCTCCCAGTTTGTTGGCAGAATGAGTTCCCTCCCCAGACTGGTTTCCTCCCAGCAGAGAAACTCCACGAGCACGGCAGGAGCATCCCCTGGAAGGCGCAGGGCACCGGAGGGAGCTGCAGCAGGGGAATCCAGCTGGGGGAATCCAGCCGGGGCTCTCAGGAGCAGCAGGGCTCCTGTCACAGCTCTGGGCTCTGCCCCACCGAGGCTTGCAGCACAGAACCCTTCCCCGCCAGCCTTTCCTGCCCCCCTCTCCCTGCCCGCACTCCCCACCCCCAGGAAAGAAGTTAAAAACAAGTTCTAAAGTTGCACGCAGGCAAACAAGGCCAGAAAAAGCCGTGAGTGGGAGTGAGGAGCAGCAGCGCCCTGGCAGGGATGGGAGGCTGGGAGCAAACCCTGTGGGCAGCACAGCAGGGCCAGGTCCCACCACAGCCACAGCCCCACACCCCCACCAGCACTGAAACTGCTTGGACAGGAAAACTGGGCTCAGCTTTGACCAAAATATTCCATATTTCAGCCATTTATTATCAGCTACTTGGCAAAACCTCAAGCCAACCCCACAATTCCCATCACCACCAGCAAGGCAGGCCAGTGCTGGCTCTGGAATTCCCTGGTGCCACCACGGAGCAAAGAACACGATCCCTTCCTGCCACACTTGCAGATGGTGCACAAAGGTTGGTGGTTATTGCTTTACTAATGCCAGTAATAAACTAAAATATCTTGAAAAGAGCCTCTCTCCCTGCTGGCAGACAAGATCCCAGCTGAGGTACAGTTAATTACTTCATTTTCCTTCCTTTTCCATAGCCAAGGAATGAAATGATCATGATCACAACCCACGCTCCAAGCAAGGCAGGAAAAGCAGAGTGGCTGCCACTGGTGTTATCTGCCTGAGTGTGGGTGGAACGCTTCTTATCAGGGGAAACTTGACACTGGAGCAGAAAGGCAGAAACAGAAAAAAAATCCACAAAGCAGTAGCAAGGCTAGAGAGCAACTTTCCTACCAGGTACACCACTGAACTAAAGCACCTGTATCTTAAATATGTAATAAGAGGGGAAAAAATCATTAGATGATTCTGTTTGGTTCTGTTAGAGAGAGCCAAGCAGAGTCCCCAAAAATCAGACCACAGGGCAGCTGCTGCCCTGCAGATGAGGCTCCTGTCCTGCAAACACAGATTCTGTGCCAGCAGGGAAGACTGAGCCTCTGGCAGGGCAGTTCCAGGAGCTCCCACAGCATTTCCCCATCACTGGTACTGCAGGATGGAGATCCTGGCCCCAGACCAAAGCTGGGACATGATTTATCCCCATGGCATTGAATCTGCTGCTGCTGAGGCTTGGGGAGCTACAGGGTGTTCTGTGGGTTTTCCTCAAGATTATATTCATTGAAATGTCAGAACAAAGCTCTCACAGAACCCAAAGGAGAAACCACAGCAGCAAGGCCACTGATTTCTCTGCAGAAAACACATCCAGTGCTTCCCTGCCAGCCTCTCTCTGCCTCTTGGGCTGAGGTGGCTGCACCCCACAGATGGGCCCAGCTCAGCCCCTGCTCCCTCATCTGCTCACAGACAAAATAAAAGAGATTAAAAACTCAGCCCTGCCCCAGGAGAGCATTTCTGGGGCTGTCTGGGGTGCCATGTGCTGCTGAGTCCCTGCTGGCAGCAGCCCAGTGGCAGGAGCTGCTCTGGGGCACGGAGCAGCCACGTCCTGGGGAGCCCAGGATCAGCTGTGGGTGACCCCCAAGCCAGAGCACATCCATGCCCAGGGCCTGCAGGAATAAAGGACAATGTTTAACCACCTGCACTGGGCTCCCTCTGATGTTCTCCAAGTGAAACTTGATGCTGCTCAGCAAAGACACACCTCTTCCAGGGTGTAGTGCAAAATTTTGCATTCTAATGTAGGACAGGAAATATGAAAAGAGCCGGGCAGAACCCAAACAGCCCCGCTGGCCGGGCCGAGCAGCAGGGAGCAAACCAAAGGCTTTGCTTGGCTTATCCATCCACCCACCCGTGATTTTCCAGGGCTTTGGAAGCTGCAGCTCCTCCGCTAACAGGTTTTTAAAAGGGTCACATTGCTGCTTCCCTCAGGAGCAGCCCTGCAGAGGGTTTTTTGTTCCTCCCTTCTCTCTCATGCTGTATTTCCTGACTCCACAGTGGGATGGGTCGGTTGCAAAAGATTCTCATTCCCTTTCTGGGATTGGTTTTGGCCTTCTGGTTTTATTCTGCGAGGGACGCTTTCAAACCGGGTAAGTATCCAAAGTGAATCTGACTTTAAGGAAAAAAAACTACAAAAAGCCACATTTGGGTGTTTTGCGTAGAAACCGGACAGAGCTCGGACCCAGCCACATCCGAGCCTTTGCGTGGTGGCGGATACTGGAAAAGTTGCTTTAACAAAGATTTAAATCCAAACCGAACAAGGACTGTGCAGAAAAAGCTCCTGAGGGAGCAGGTGAGGCAGGGGGCGAGAGGGAGAGGGCACCGAGCACTCTGCCTTTTCCTGTGTGCACAAAAAGAGTTTATAAACGGGGTTTGCAAGTGTTAAAGTCTGGAGCACGCACTCAAGGATTGTTTTTATTACAGAGTAGTTGGGGCGTTGATAAATTGTGCCCTGGCTTGTGGAAAAAGCTGCTGGAAGAGTCCAGCACTGTCCCTGTGTCACTGCACTCCTCGGGGAGCTGCAGCAGCTTTTTCCATGAGAGGGGAGAGCCCTGCTGCTGCCGGATGCTTTGCCCACTCCGGCTCGTTTATCTGCCAATTAACTGCTGATTCTGAAGGGCACAAAGTGATTTTTTCTTTTTTTTTTTCCAGTTTTAAGGTTCTTTCTAATAGAGTTTGTCTAACTGAAATCGCTGTGCCTCTGCCGCAGAGATGCTCCGGGGGAAGCGGGTGATCGTGACGGGAGCCAGCAGCGGCATCGGGGAGCAGATGGCTTATCACCTGGCACGGATGGGGGCACACATCCTCGTCACGGCACGCACCCGGGACAAGCTGCAGAACGTAAATGGCAACCCGGGCACCCTCCTGTTTATGGCAGGGCTCACACAGACACGGGGAGGGCACCTCCCATGGCAGCCACAGCAGCATCCCCGGCACAGATCCCAGCCGGGCACGGTGACAGCCCCCCGCGTGCTCTGGGAGCTCCTGCACGCACAGCCGTCCCCTCCTGCACTCCACATTCCAGGGTCTGAGCTGAACACACATCCCCACACACCCTCATTCCACGGCAGAGCTCGGCAGGCTCCTGCCCCCCTGCAATTCCAGCTCAGCCTGCGCGCAGAAGGAGCCAGACTGCCTCGGGTAACGCGCGCACCCAAGGAATCATTTTCCAGGCTCCCTTTGAAGCTCACAAGGCTCCAAACACACTCCCAAAACTCCAAACCGCTGGTTTGAGGTGGGGACTCGCCGCAGGGAGCTCAGGCACCCCCAGAGATGGGCGGGGGGCAGGGAGGGGCGCTGCTGACCGCGCTGTCGTGCAGGTGGTGCGGCGCTGCCTGGAGCTGGGAGCGGCCTCGGCGCACTTCGTCAGCGGCACCATGGAGGACACAGCCTTCGCCCAGCACGTGGTGAGGGAGGCGCAGACCTCGCTGGGTACGTCTGCAACCTGCCCAGCACAGCGCCAGCATCTCAGCCCGGCCGTGCTTTTTGTCCCACGGAAAAATTTTGGGAGAGATGGGGCAAGGCGGGAAAAATTCTCCCTCAGTTGTGCCCTTTGCAGCCCTGCTCCTCCGGCTGCACTGCTGCCTCTCAAACTGAACTGCGCTCTCGATTTCAGCCCTGTGGCCTCCTGACATTCTGTTGCAGTGTCACAGCCCTGGATTTCATCAGCCCCGTGCCGGGGTCTGAAGGGTCCGGCAGCCCCGGCCACTGCAGCCATGGGTCAGGGCTCAGAAATGCACCAGCCCAGCTCCCTGTGGAGCACTGCCTCTCCCTCCCCAGCCCTCAGACGATTCAGGGGTGATCTCCCTTGGGTCATGGTATTTGCGTTTTGAACTAAAAAAATATATCACAGCAAAATATTTACTGGCAGCCACCATCCAGGCTGTAATGCCTGCTCTGGAGATAACAGGCCACAGCTCTGACCCAAAAACCTGATTTCCTTGGATTGCACTCATTCTGCTCCCAGAAAATGTTGTTTTGCTGGTTGCAGCCCTCTCCCCCAGCACTGACACCCATTTTTCTGCTTGCAGGAGGCCTTGACATGCTGATTCTTAACCACGTCGGTGCATCCTACTTTGGCTTTTTTGATGGGGATGTCGAGCACGTACGGAAGCTCCTGGAAATCAACTTCCTCAGCTACGTGGCCATGACCACGTCAGCCCTGCCTATGCTGAAGGAGAGCGAGGGCAGCATTGTGGTGGTTTCCTCCATGGCAGGTGAGGGAGCAGTGTCCCCAGGCTGGGGACATGGGTCTCACTCAAAGGGCTCCTGGGCTGATTGTCAGAAGCAGTACAGAGACACCAGGCATCCAGAAACCGAACCAAAAGTGCTTAACACTAAAACCTCACCAAAACCAGCCCTAACACCCAAATCCAGGTGCATTTGGGATTCGTTTTCTGCTCGATCCAACAACCCCATTTTGGTTTTTGACCGGCACTGCAATCAAACCCCATAGCTGCTACATTGGTCAGTGTTCTGGTGACCGGCTCCGTGGCCAGGGACAAGAGTTTCAACTTTGCTACATCTCTCCCCCCTGAGGGTTTTGTGCTTTCTGTGGGTTGCCCATGCCCTGAGCAGAGATGTGAGCCATGGCTTTGGCCTTAACAGCTGGAAGCCAACAAGAATATTTGTCACACTGCTGTTCAGGTGCCAGGGTGACACTTCACTGACTCTAAGCTCCCTTTGGGTAAAACGCTGTCTCTGATGCAGGGCAAAAGAGAGGCTCAGGCAGAGCAGCCTCGTGTGCTAACACAGAACTTCTCTCTGTGTTCAGGTAAAGTCGGGTTTCCCTTTACTGCCCCCTACTCTGCAACTAAGTTTGCCCTGGATGGATTTTTCAGCTCCCTGAGGCAGGAATTCACCATTCAGAGCATTAATGTTTCCATCACGCTCTGCATCCTCGGCTTCATCGATACCGGTAAGGGCAGCGCTGTTCCGGCTCAGGGTTGAGCATCCCCAGCCCGGCTCCTCCTCCTGCCCTCCACCCCTCTGCCACCACCTCAGCTGCAGCTGAGGGATCCCACCTCCGTGTCACCAAAAATCAGCGTTAAAAGCCATTGTTCCACCCAAAAAACAGCCTCAAATTCATTTACTGCCCCATGCCCCGTAAAACCGGGCACCGCTCACGGGCTGGCACAGCCCAACACCCTTTCGGGTGTCCACTCTCCCCGCATCGCCCGGGTGTCCCTGCTCCCCCCGCTCCCCCCGGGTGTCCCCTCGTCCCCGGGGTGTCCCGGCGCTGACCCGGCGCTCAGAGCGCGCAGTGCGCGCCGCCGCGGAGGTGCTGCAGGAGCGGCCGGCGCCGCGGGACGAGTGCGCTCTGGAGATCCTCAAGGGCGCGGCGCTGCGCCGGAGGGAGCTCTACTACCGCTACGGCTCCACTCGGCTGCCGCTGCTGCTGCGGGACTGCGCCGCCGAGCTCCTCGACTACCTGGTGCGGAGCCGCTACCGCCTGCCCGCGCCCCCCGGAGCCCCCCGCCCGCAGCACTGACCCGCCGGGAGGGTCCCCCGGCCACCGGGAGGGTCCCCCCGGCCACCCCCGCTCCTGCCCGGCATCGCCACTGCCCGGGTCGCGATGCGCTGGCGGCATCCGCAGGGACAGAGCAGGGCCCGCAGTGGCGGCTCCGTGCCCTGCTCGCCCACCCCTCCGGCCGCGGAACACTGATTATTGAGCTAATTATTAAATAAAATGTACTAACCGGACAGCTCTGAGTGTGCTTGGCGGGGTTTTATCGCCTTTCTCTGCTGTTCGTGGGCACTGCCAGGGATGCAGGGACAGCCACAGCTGCTTTGGGCACCCCATGCCAGGGCCTGCCCACCCTCACAGGGAACAATTCCTTCCTAATTTCTCTTCTCCTGACTCCAAGATCACCCACACAAATCAGCACACACAGAGCAGGCTCTGCCCTTTAAACTTTCAGAAAATCCCTCTCAAACCCGTTTGCCACCTGCCCAGCAGACCCTGAGCAGTATCACAACACTGGGAAAGCTGAAGATATTTCCTATTTATCCACTTGCCTCCTCTACTGCCTTTTGCAATCCACGGATCCCTCAACAGTGATATTTTTAAGGGTAAGAGCTGCCCAACAAACTGCCAGTATTGTACCCATGGTGATATCCCAGAGGATAAACCAGGATCATCAGCAGTGGTTGGGAAAGGGGACCTTTGCCAGCCCTGTTCTCTCCAGGTACTGCCATGAACCAGAGGGTGCTGAGCAGTGAATCCTCACGGCAGCCAGCGAGGAAGGGAAGGGTTGTTCCTGGTTTAGATGTGGAATGGGGAGAGAGGGATGCCCACTGATCCCACGGATGTCAGCTCTGAGGGGACACTGCTGTCACAGCCCCCAGGGCAGCCACTGCTGTGTTCAGTGTCTTCCCTTCAGCGCTCTCAAAAGCACACCTGACACTCCCGGCAGGCCAAGGGTGCAAAGGGACAGCCTAAAGTCCAAAGCCACACGCTTCACCAGGTTAATGTTTGCTAAATCACCGGCAGGGCAAAGAAAAGGTCCAACAGATACCGGCAAACTTGGGTGAGATAAGAACCAGCTCAAAACTTCCCAGCCCCACTTGCAGCCTCCAGCCACCTTCACCTGCCCGTGGGGCTCATCTTGTTCCTGCCTGCACCTCTGCTAAGGGATGGGATTGCTCCTGAAGGTTTGCATCCCTTTGCTGGGAGCAGCCCTGGCCTTTTATTTCTATTCAGCACCTGAGAAGTTCAGTGAAGGTGAGTCCTGGGAGAAGCAGGCTTTCCAAGCACAGCCAGAGGGGCACAGGAACCTGGAAGGGCCTGCCAGGGTCAGAACGGGAGGGCTGGGAGGGCAGACAGGCCCTGGGCAAGGGGTCAGCACAGGGAAAACTCGTGGAATTACGCTGGCTCTGCTGGACACGGTGTCTGACCTCTGTAAGTGACTTATTCGGGAAAGAAGCAGTTTTCCTACTTCAAACATTTAATCCTTTTATTGGTCAGCTCTCACCGTTCCCTGGCCAGGCTGGGTGCAGAGCTCAAGCCTCACATGTGCTCCCCACCAAACTGGGATTAGGGATCAGACTCCAGCAGGGTCTGATGAGGCTGGCAGGGACAGAGAGGAGCCACAGTGCCCACATGCAGAGGGACAGCGAGGGCTGTGCCAGCCCTGAGCTCTGCACCCTCCTCTGCAGAGATGCTCCGGGGCAAGCGGGTGATCGTGACGGGAGCCAGCAGCGGCATCGGGGAGCAGATGGCTTATCACCTGGCACGGATGGAGGCACACCTGCTGCTCACAGCACGGACAGAGGCCAGGCTGCAGAAAGTGAGTGCTGAGCAGCACACACTGGGCTGGATGTGACATTCACCCCAGCCCGGGCACATCTGGCACCCTCCAGATCCACCCCAGGGCTTCCCCAGCACCAGCCCTGTCTGCCCCAGGACAGGACCAGCCTGGCGTGGGGGTTCCACGCAGGGGAGTCCATCCAAGCCCGTCCTGTCCCCCCAGGTTGTGGAGCGATGCCTGGAGCTCGGTGCTGCCTCCGCTCGCTACATCAGCGGCTCCATGGACAGCCCCAGCCTGCCCGAGGAGGTGCTCCGGGAGGCTGAGAACACCTGGGGTAGGTGCTGCAGAGCTGCCCCTCCTCACCCCAGCCCGCAGGAGGCCGCCTGGCTCCCCGGCGAAGGTCGCTAGTGGCGAGCCTGCTCTGCCCCCAGGTGGCCTGGACATGCTCATCCTCAACCACATCGGCCAGAGCGGCTTCACCTTCTTCAGCGGGGACGTGGGGCGCGTCCGAAAGCTCATGGAGACCAACTTCGTGAGCTACGTGGCCCTGGCCACGGCTGCCCTGCCTATGCTGAAGGAGAGCGAGGGCAGCATCGTCGTGGTTTCATCCGTAGCAGGTGAGCTCAGGGGGCTGCCCGCAGCCCTTCCTCTGCCTCACAGGGAGCCCTGAGACCCTTCGAAAGGCAGAGACCTGGGACTCAGGGCCAGCACGTGATTTAGATCTTTGGTGCACAGTTCAAATCCTCTGGGAAATTTGTGCTTTGTCCTGTCAGTCTCTTGGCACCCTCTGATCACCCCCACACGATGCAGTGCAGGTGATTCCTCAGGCACAGGCACACACTGAACACACATTTGCAATATTTGGGTATCTCTGCAGGGATACAAGAGCAGCATCAGCTGCACTGGAAGGCACCTTATGCCATATATTACATTTTAAACATCCCTGCCTGTGTTTATTTCTCTCAAGCATTCACGAAAGCTTATTCCAACATCCTAAATCCCAACACTGCAGCTACTGGCAGGGCAAGAGGAAGGGAGAGCTGTGCACCCTGCCCAGCACCTGAACCCCAGCATTGTCTCTGCCCCAGGTAAAATTGCTGGCCCTTTTACTGCTTCCTATTCCGCTACCAAGTTCGCCTTAGACGGATTTTTCAGCTCCTTGAGGCAGGAGCTCATCATAGACAAGGTCAACGTTTCCATCACACTCTGCATCCTGGGCTACATCAACACAGGTAAGCTCAGCCTATTCCAGGCACAGCCAAGCTGAGCCCAGCACCTCTCCCTGGTCCTAGCCTGCTCTGCCACTGCTGCTGGAGCCTCCAGTGCAGCTGGGGAAACAGAACCCAAACTCTTTAAAAAACGTGGCCTGAGGCCTTTGACTCTGCCACCCTCGCAGTGAACTCATAGGAGGTCCTGTGGGCACTCAAGAGGTGAAAAGGGAAAGGGAAGGACATCCTATAACTGTTATTGTCACTGTTCTAAGCCTTGTTAAAGAGCTCTGATCCCCAGAGTCTGTCAGTGTGAGGCTCCCCAGACACCCTGAGCGAGCTGATGGCGCCTGTGGCCGTGCCCCACCTGACACATCCCTGTCCCCTTGCAGAGAGCGCTGTGCGGGCTGTGTCACACGTCATCTCGGACACGCCGGCCCCCAAGGAGGAGTGTGCCCTGGAGATCATCCGAGCAGGAGCCCTGCGCCGGCGGGAGCTGCACTACCCGGCCCGGACGGTGAGCAGCATGCTCCTCCTCCGCAGCATCGCCCCGGAGCTCCTCGACTCCCTGATCCGCGGCAGCTACCGCCTGGAGAACGTCAGGAGAACGTCCTGAGCACCTGGGACCGAGCAGGATGGATCTGGGTGCTCACCCAGCTGCTTGGGTGCCCCTCTCCACAGCCCTGGGGTGTCCCTGGGCTGACACCCTGGCAGCCTGGGGCAGGACACTCCAGGAGAGTGTGACACAGCACAAAAATGTCATTTATAGTAATGGACTCTTGTAAAGGGCTTTTTCCCACCAGGAGGCACTTCAGAGAAGTCCTGCTCACCAGCAGGATCCCTGCTCAACCTGCAGGAACTGTTCCCTCTGGAAAGCCACCGAGGCAGCCGAGCCCCGGCCCAGAACCAGGGCTTGGGCCAAGCAGCACAAACCACCCAAAGCCACAAAGAGAGAGTCTCTGAATCTGGAGATTTTCTGTCACTCGTCCCTTCCATGTCGGTCTTTGTTAAAATAAATCCAATGTTACTTTGAGATCTCTGCTTTTCCGGGTGTTGCTTCTCCACCTGCCCAAGCAGGGAGCCCTTATCAGGGCCGGGCGCCCTTATCAGTGCCCAGCTGCCCAAACCGACCTCCTCCCGATTTGCATTAACGAGGCTTTCACTTCTCTAAAGACCTTAATGAATTTCTGCCATTCCTGGCCTCTCTCCACAGCTGCCAAAACACACTTTTTTTCCCCCTCTTTCCAATCTGCAAGAAGCCTTGAAATAATAGCATTACTGTACTTCCCTAAGTCTGGATTTCTCTGGCCCAAAGCCGCTCGGGGAAACTCCATCCCTGAGTGCCACCAGCCGTTCCAGGAGCCAGCGCTCAGCCTGTGTGTCACAGAGCAGCAGGAGCAGATGCCCCAGAAGAGAGCTGCTGGCTGTGCCGGGAGCCAGGCCGGACACTCGGGGCTCCCGGGATAAGCCCGATCCCGCTGCGAGCGCACACAGGAACCGGGGCTCGGCCGCAGCTGCACCGTTTCCTGTTTGACAGCGAGGAAAAGAGAGCGAGAGCACAAGATGAGGTGGTTGGCATGAAGAGGGCAGCTGGGGCGTGTTCCTGCCCGATAACACCCGGCTCGGCACGGCACTCGAGGGGCAGGACAGGACCCTGGCACCAGGTAAGTGCTGGAGCACTCACAGCACCAGGCTGGAGGGACTGGAGGAGAGCAGAGGCTTAAAGCAGCACCAGGCACCTTTTTCCTCCTTTTTCACCTCACTTTCAGCCTACACAGCTTGCACCCAGGAAACTCTAACGTGAACCAGCAAGAAGCAGAGTTTTTTCCTGGTTTCCCTTGAAGCAAGAAGTGTAACAGCTTGGAAAGCAAAGATAGAGGACGTGTTTAATTAGAGAGGGTAATTTGGGGTAACAGAAGGAGGAAATAGAACATTAGCTTGTCAAGAAAGCCTCGAGGGGTTGCTCAGCCCCCGGTGAGTAATGGACTGTGTTTCTTTAAGCTTTATTCTGCTTTTCAGTGCATTTTTGGTGAACTGAGGCTTTTACAGCTCTGGGACAGGCTGGGCAAGCCAGAGGCAGCACAGGTGGGAGAGGATTGAGCTTTTCCNTGCCATTCCTGGCCTCTCTCCACAGCTGCCAAAACACACTTTTTTTCCCCTCTTTCCAATCTGCAAGAAGCCTTGAAATAATAGCATTACTGTACTTCCCTAAGTCTGGATTTCTCTGGCCCAAAGCCGCTCGGGGAAACTCCATCCCTGAGTGCCACCAGCCGTTCCAGGAGCCAGCGCTCAGCCTCTGTGTCACAGAGCAGCAGGGGCAGATGCCCCAGAAGAGAGCTGCTGGCTGTGCCGGGAGCCAGGCCGGACACTCGGGGCTCCCGGGATAAGCCCGATCCCGCTGCGAGCGCACACAGGAACCGGGGCTCGGCCGCAGCTGCACCGTTTCCTGTTTGACAGCGAGGAAAAGAGAGCGAGAGCACAAGATGAGGTGGTTGGCATGAAGAGGGCAGCTGGGGCGTGTTCCTGCCCGATAACACCCGGCTCGGCACGGCACTCGAGGGGCAGGACAGGACCCTGGCACCAGGTAAGTGCTGGAGCACCCACAGCACCAGGCTGGAGGGACTGGAGGAGAGCAGAGGCTTAAAGCAGCACCAGGCACCTTTTTCACCTCACTTTCAGCCTACACAGCTTGCACCCAGGAAACTCTAACGTGAACCAGCAAGAAGCAGAGTTTTTTCCTGGTTTCCCTTGAAGCAAGAAGTGTAACAGCTTGGAAAGCAAAGATAGAGGACGTGTTTAATTAGAGAGGGTAATTTGGGGTAACAGAAGGAGGAAACAGAACATTAGCTTGTCAAGAAAGCCTCGAGGGGTTGCTCAGCCCCCGGTGAGTAATGGACTGTGTTTCTTTAAGCTTTTTTCTGCTTTTCAGTGCATTTTTGGTGAACTGAGGCTTTTACAGCTCTGGGACAGGCTGGGCAAGCCAGAGGCAGCACAGGTGGGAGAGGATTGAGCTTTTCCTGATGGGAAGAGATGGTTGAGTGGGGACTGAGCACACACAACTGGGCCTTTTCTAAAATGGGGTAAAACGAATTGAAAAACACTCAGCATTTGGAGCTGTTTCCCAGCTGGGGCTTATAGGCACCTTCCCCACCCAGGGCAAGAGCTGACCACCCCAAAAATGCTGCTCGCCTTCAAAGGAGACCCCTACAGTAAAAGACAGCACCGGGAAAGAGCTTTGAGCACCCCACAGCTACCACAAGGACAGCAAAAAGCATTACAAAGCAGATTTTAATACCACCCAAAAAGCACGGAAGCATTCTACACACAAACAGCGCTCCAGAGACACTGCCCGACACCCCACAGCCATTAAACCCTAGAGACGGTCGCTTTCCCTCAGCCCCCTTGTTTTGCCCGGGTTTCACAGGGCAGAGGCCCCGAGGGGACAAGGCCAGCATGCCCAGGAGGGCACGGCCGCGCCCGGGCGAGAGCTACGAGGAGCGGAGCGAGCGGCGGCAGGAGGCGCGGGAGGTGCGGCGCCGCCGGAGCGATGGCACCGCCGGCAGCCCCCCGGGCCGGCCAGCCCCGCGGCCACCGCACAGCCCCCGCCAGCGGGAGTTCCTCCGGAGGAGGAACCTGGCGGCCGAGGACGGGGGGACCCCGCCGGGACAGGAGCCCGAGGCACGGACCCCTCCGGACCCCTCCTCCCNACGCCGGCCCCGCAGCTCGGGGCTCAGCCTGATCCAGCCACGCTAGGGCATCAGCATCCGAGGCAAAACGCAGCCAAAATGCAGACCGTACAGGCAAAAATGTGCGTTTTGTACAGGCAAAAATGCGCATTTCCCTACAAACTGCAGAGTCAGGCGTGGGGACACACACAGTCACCTCCCTGCTCCTCTCCTGTTTGCCAAGCCCTGAACCACATGGAGATTTTCCTGCCATTTCTCCAAGTACAAATCCACCTTTTTGCTGCCAGGCTGCCGTTTTGCCCTTACACAGATTATTTTTACCCTTGATAAGTGACCTCCATCCCCCACACTGTGAGCACTCACTGCCCACCCCATGCCCCACAGGAGCCCAGAGGGCTCCCTGCCTCCCAGAACACCTCTGCAAGGGTGCAAAACGCCCCAGGCAGAGCCAAATGAATTTGTGTGTAAAATTCCCTGGTACACCTTGGGGGTCACAAAGCCGTGTGGGCAGAGGCAGCTGAGCACGAGGTGAGTGACACAGACCCTGCAGAGCAGCAGAGTGAGCAGAGCACTCGCCCAGCCCTGCTTCAGCAGCCTCATCCCAGGGATCTGGACAAGCACTGGCGTGCAGGGACTTTCTCCTGCTGAGCTGGGCAGAGCCCCAGCCCAGGAGGTAGAACGGGCACCTCTGCTCCAAATGGCAGCAGACCCACACCAGGCCACCCTGTCCCGTTCTGGGGGTGTCGTTCGCCCCTCTCCAGTTTTTCCCCACTTTGCCACAAAGCTCAGGAGCTGCTGCAGCCAAAGCAGCAGGTCCCTGTGGATTGGCCACAGCTCCCTGGCACCTCCTCGCTGCCCCTGCCTGCAGGCACAGCCCCTGCCCTCCTCCTGTTTTGGGGAGACACAGACTCCAGCTGCCCTCTCATTCCAGCACCTGAGGAGCTGCCCCACATTCCCTCCTGCTCAGTCCCTGCTGAGTCTCAGCACCCCCCGAGGACAAGGGGACTCTCTCAACACCCAAGGTACGTGAGGGATGCTCAGATCTCCCAACAAACATTCCCTTCCCACCTTCACCCCTCCACGGAGCTGTTTGGGGTCAGCTGGCAGCTCCCCAGCCACCATCCCCACTCCTGCGCTGTTTTACCACCCCAGTCTGAGTTTTCCCTGCTGACTGCAAGAACTGGGAATATTTTTCCAGCCCACTGCTTGACCAGCAGTGCTGCAGAGCAGCTGCTCTGCCCCAGGGCTGCCCTGCTGCTCTCCCAAGATCAGCCAGGGGAGTGACCTCACTGCAGAATAATTTCCATGCTGCTTCTCTGTCCACCAGAGCAGGGCTTTCCTTTGCCTCTTGTGCCCATTGAGCTGTCACTGGGAGCTATTTAAACTGGGAGCAATGGGAGCAGAGATGGACACGCTCATGGAAAAACACCCACAGCCCCTCTGGGGGATCACTCACACCCCCTCACTTTGCTTCCACAGGAACCCAGACCCTCCCAAAGCCAAGCTCAGGAGTGAAGGACTCGAGCCAGCAGACAGAGTAAGCAGCTCCTGCCCCCTCCCAGGGGATTCCCAAGGGCAGCAGCTCCCCAAGCCCCAAAGTGCTCCCCCCTCCTAAAGGTTTGATCACAGACACCCACAGCTCAGCTGGGGAGGGCATGGCCAGGCTGAAGAGCGTCCCAAACACCTCAGTAACACACTTTGTTTTTCATTTCAGCTGGGGAATAGCAGTTTTAAATAAGGTAAGCAAAGTCTGGAACTCCTGAAAGTTTAACTGCTGTGGAAATATTTCCACTTCCCCAGAAAAATGAACTCAGTGGACCCCAGCAGGCTCTCCCTCTCCACCCAAATATAGGCTGTTAATTCACTTTTATTTTAAAATATTTAGATTTTTGTAGCAAGTTCATGACACACCTATAATCTGAAACAATCCCATTTTTAAACATTTGCCCTTTCCCTTTCAGGAAATGTTGCAGCTCTCCAACTACCTGAGGGTAGGTACCAGAGCTCAGCACCCACAGGGACAGCTGGGGTTTTTATTATTAAAGAATAATTCCTTTTCTGGGGCTGTCCCTCCCAGCTCTGGGCCCCACTGACCGCGTCCCCCTCGCCCACAGGAGGCCCTGCACCGCGAGCTGCTGCTCAAGCAGAAGATGGTGATTTTACAGGAGCTTTTGTCCACCCTGCTCCAGGCATCAGAGAAATCCTGGCAGGTACCAGAGAGCTGCAAACCCCTCACCACTCCCCCGGGCTCCCCTGCCTCGCTGTCACCTCTCTCCTTTGGGAGGGTGGGACAAACTCAGCAGAAAAGGGGGAACTTGGCCTGAGTGCTTCCCTTTTGTGCCCCGAGAGATTCTCGCAAAATGCACTTTGCTTTCAGATCAGAAACAAGTCTAAAAATCTATTCCTCTGCAAGGTTTGGGTTGTTTGGGTTTTTTTTTGATAGTTTGCATTTCCCACTGTTTCTTAAATAAAAGCAAGCAACGAGTGAGGGAGAAACAACAGGGTTCTCCTCCCTGTTCCTTTCAAGGATGTATCCAGGGCCCCAAACACAGGCCAGAGCCACAGCACCAAGGCCATGGGTGCTGAATCGTGGCCTGGCATCAAACTAAAAAAAAAACAACTCCCCTGGGCACCCTGAAAAAGGGCCCTTTTGTTCTTCTACGAGGATACAAAACTAAGGTGATAGATTTTACGTAATACATGAGGCTTTCCTATAGGATCACTAAATCAACTAATTCATGCCATTGTGGTATTAAAAAAAAGGGATTCAAAAGTTCTGTTGGGGCAGAGAAGCAAGTGATTGGGTGAGGGGTTACAGAAACTTGTGTTAGACATCCTGTGGTCAGAAACTTCCCCCTCTGCTCGCTCCTTCGATATAATGTGAGCAGGAAAAAACACTCAGCCACACTCACAGGAAGCAGCCATGAAACCTCAGATTACAAACAGGTGGGTGCTCCTCACTGCTCGACAGAGAGACTGCTGCTGTTCAACAGCTTAAAATCCAGCTTCCCATCATCCTAAAATCCAGCTTTTCATCATCCTAAAAACCAGCTTCCCATCATCCTAAAAACCAGCTTCCCATCATCCTAAACCCCCTCGGTGCTGGAGCCTCAGGCAGATGCTGCTGCTTGGAGGGGATTCCACAAGGCAGGTGGGGCTGGGGGATTCTCCAGGGGGTGCTGGCAAAGGGAGGGAGGATGGAGCCTTGCCCATAACGCTGTGCCGTGCAGAGGGAGGGTTGGCTGCTCCTTGGCAGCCTCGGGTGAGATGCCAAATGTTTGTTGTAGCTTTTTAACCCTTTCTAAAGCTGGGGTTTCAGAGAGGAGCTGCGGGATGCCCGTGAGTGATGTGACAGTAACTCTTGCAATGGCCACAGGGTCATTTTTGAGGTGCTGTTCATGTGTGGTTGTGGCTTGATGGGGCAAGTGAACGCTCTGCAGCAGGATGGGGGTGTCAGACTGCAGGGACAAAGCATCTGGCTCCTTCCCCCTCCCACAATTTCACTGAGGTTAGAGAGACCCTCCTCCCCCAGGTCTGTGCCTTAAATCCCCCAGTAGTTTAAAATTTGCCTAGCTGATTCAGAAATGCTGCCAGATGAAGGATGACGTTCAGTGAGCCTCTGTTATGATTAAGGTCCCTTCCAACCCAAACCCTTCCATGATTTCTGCTCCAAAGCAGGGGAAGGGCCTGATTGCCTCCTGCCACATCTGTGCACAGCAGCTGGAACCCGTGCAGACAACGGAGAAGGAGAACTGGGGGAAACCAGGCAGAATATTGCGCATCTAAAATCACTTTTCAAAATTCCACCTACTTACTAAGAGCCTTTAGCTCTTTGCACCAACAACTGAACTGGGAAGATTTAATCTTTGGGACTGTAAAAGTGCTTCTGTGCAAATTTAAACAGTGCTGAGACACCAGGGAGCCTTGGTTTTGCTTGGGTCTGTCAGCTATTCCTGTAACATCAAGCAGTTTCTTTTCAGAGTCGTGACTTCAAACAGCAGTGGGCAGAGAGGATATTGATGTTCTCACTATTGGTGGTGGAAAAACATCCTACGTGAACCCTTTCTAGAGCTGTTATCTGAATTTGCATGCAGTCTTCTTCCACAAAGCCTGAGCAGCCTGACTAACACCAAGAGGAGACAATGAGAGCAAGGAAAATGAATCATCACCGGTGCCCTCCATCCCCCTGCCCAACTGCAGATGTTGCAACACACACCCAACCCATTTTCCAAGGAAAACAGCGAGACCAGACCGTTCCAGCAGCTGGAGCTGGAGGCAGGGAGGGAGCACAGGCAGAGAACAGGGAGATATGTGGGGACAGGCAGCAGCTGCATTTCTGCTGAAGCCAGCCAGAACAACCCAAAATCCCCTTGCTCCTAACTTGTCACATCACTGCCAGCACCTGCACTCAGTAACCAGACAAACTGCCTCAGGACAGGTTTTCAATCCATAAAAGTCTTACTTCCCCCACGTCCCATTTATTCTGAGGCTGGGAAGGTTTGCTTGAGCTCTCAGCACTGAAGAGACTGAGCTGATTACAGATGAAGGGAGAAAATGAAACAAAAACCCAACAAAACTTTGGGGGCACGTTGTGCAGTTCATGAATTCACATCTCACTTCAATTGCTTTTTCCCCAGGGTCAGCTGAACGAAGACAAACTGAGGTGTAAACTCCGGGTGCTGGAAAATCAGCTGCAGGCCTGCACCCAGGTAATTCTGATTCACTGACAAACCCAGGTGAGGAAAGGCAGGAAAACAAAAACCAAGCCTCGTAACTGGGCCGGGTCTCAGTTTCTACATCAATCTGATTAGATACCTATTCAAAAAGGACTTTACCTCTTTGCTGAAACAATGCTTCACAGCACATCAGCAGTAGCATTTGCACACTCTGGGTTTGCTCATACTCAGGTTTATCGAGGTCAGGAATCTGACAGATAAACACTTCAAACTCCTTCCTTTAAAGAGTTACTCAAAGGAGTGTGTGAAGAAGATCCTGATAGAAATGGAGGACCAGAAGCAGACCTATGAGCAGAAGGCAAAAGAGGCTCTTCAGAAGATGCTGGAGGACAAACTCCAAACAGAGCAGCAGCTGCAAAACTCTCAGGTGAGCAACATGTCTTACATCTGGCTTGGCTTTTAGTCCAACCATGATGAAGGCAACCCACATGTCAGGGAAAGGTGATGACAGGCTTACCATTAGCAGCAAAGATAAAAAACCATTAAATTTTAGCTACTCAGCAAAGCCCAAGCAGTTTTAATGCAACCTGTGCTCACTGCACTTCAAGTTACAGACAGCTCAGAGCTGAGGAAACGTACTGGGGTTTGTCAGCTTGGATTGCAATCCCTTCCCCTCACCATCCCTCTGGCCATTCCCCACTCTGCACACACCAGGCACGAGGGCTCCAGACCTGCTTCTTCTGCAGTTGCTCATTTATATGAAAATAGGTTTTTTCCCAAGAGGGAGCAAACTGCTTTGACCCACAGGATGACCGGTATTTGCAAAAAACAAGCGAGTTTTATTTATCCCAAGTACCAGCAGGGCCCTCAAGCCCTCTGGCAGCGCAGGAATGTGTTCCAGAGGGAGCACTGCCCGTGTTGGCTCTGTCCATCAGATGGCATCAGCCCCACACGGGATCCTGTGTGCTGGTGCAGCCAGCCCTGCCCAGCTGGTGTCACACCCTGGGCGGGCTGGCACCGTCCCCCGGGTCACACCCAGCCCTGGGTTCCTGCTCTCCTCTCCAGAGGAGCCTGGCAGAGACACGAGAGGACCTGGCCCTCTGGAAAGAGCACGAGGCCACACTCAAGGCCGAACTGACCACGATGACCACAGCACACACCGAGCTCAAAAACAACTTCCAGGCGCTGCAGAGCGAGCTCCAGGTACTCCAGCTCCCCGCAGGAGCGGCGCTCTCTGGAGCGCGGGGTTTGGCTGATCCGGGCTGCCCCATCCTGGAAGCGCCCATGGCCAGCTCAGCCAGGGCCTGGAGCAGCCTGGGCGGGGGGAAGGAGGAGATGGGCTCTGTGACCGTGTGTCCCTGCCCAGCGATCGGCCGAGCACGGGAAGCGGCTGCGCCAGGAGCTGCAGGCGCTGCGGGAGGAGCGCACGGAGCTGCTGCGCAGAGCCAGCGCCCTGCGATGCGACAACGACCGCCAGGCCGGCATCCTCCACCACATGCAAGGTACCTGGGCCGGCACGGTGCGGGGGTGTCCCCCAAAAACGCGGCAGGGACAAGGGAAACGCTCCTAAACCCGCGCTGCTCAGAGCCGCACGCACACAGGGCTCAGCTCACCCTGCCATTAAACCTTCTGGTGGCCAAATTCCTCCAAGAGCTGGTCCTGGCTAGATTAGAGAGTTCCGAGAGTGACTTTGCTAGAGAAAAGGATGTGATGGGACGCCTGAAGAGCCATAAAAGTCTAAGATTCGTCCTCAGCTTGCCTCAGGACTTTTCAGCCTTGCCAGGCCGTGGAACAAAGCACTGCAGCCCCGGTTTGTGATGGGATTACAGAAGAACTGAGAATGTCCTAAAGCACCAGCTCAGACTGAGGCAAACTCACACACATTAAACTCACACGTGACTATTTTAAAACGTAATTAAGGAAGAGAAAGTGGGTTGCAGTTCCCATCTCATAACGGGTCTTGCATGAACAGCTTTAAAATAAACCATAAATGACTTGAAGGCAAGGCATGAGAGAAAAAGCTGCCAAAAAAGAAAGGGCAATAAACAGCTAAAAATCACATCCCTTCAGAGAAGAAGGGCAGCCAACAACATCTGCTCCATTCTGTGCCTGTGGAGAACAAAAAAGTACCACCCTCAGATAAAAATATTTACACCAGCCTTGATTTCCTTCTACCCTCATTTCAGATAAACTGCAAAAAGAACAAGAGCAGAAGGCAACACTGGAGGCAACAATCAGCCATTTGCAGGGTAAGTAACAGAAACGCACAAAGTTCGAGACCTCCTCTAGTGCTGCAGACAATAATGTTGCTTTTTGTGTTCCCAGACTTGATCCACAACCAGAACAACCAACAGAAGAGCCAGGAGGTGGCGGTGCAAAGGAAAGGTCAGCAAACTTTGTAACCCTCACGTAGCACTCCCTGGACGCAGGAACACTAGCCCTGACTCTAGGAAAACTCTACAGTGGTTTAGAATTTAAAAAAGGGTTATTTTAGAGCTACACAGAATGAGTTATTTTGCTAGCTAACAGTAAAACAAATGTATTCATGATGGCAAACACTTTAAAAAATAAATGGATTTACTTCAAATTCTACTTCAGTGGCTATGCCATATTTTTTCCAAACAAAACACATTCCAGTTTATAATTGCAATTACAGATGTACTTGACAAAAATAAAGCAATAAAAAAGACATTTTAACGCTCTCTTCCCTCCATTTCTGGCAACTGCTTAGAAATATTGCTCTTAAGATGATGAGCTGCAGCAGAGACAGACCTGTGATAACCAACTCAGCCTCTGTCTTCTGCTTTGTACATAGCACAGAAATATTATCCTTAAACAGTGCTGAGTAAACAAGAGCTAAAGCCACGCCAGAGCCTGGAGCTGTTTCTCATCAGAAGCCTGTTTTCTAGACCAGGTTTCCACCACACAGACCCCACCTCTCACTCCCGCCAAGGAAAAACAAAACTCTCCATCAGAGCACCCCGAGGAGGAGGAAACAGAAAGCCTGAAGGATGAGATGCAGGAAAGAACATCCCAGCTCACAGCAAAGGAGAACCAGGTGAGGAAGTCCCTCCATCACTGCTGGAGTGAGAGCTCCAGCACAAACTGCACAACCAAAGCTCCTGCAGGTAACCCAGGCTTGGTGTCTCCTGCAAGGATTGAGCTGCCCTGAGATTTTATCCTGATACCACTCCTGCCTAAATCCCAATGAAGCACCTACACAAGGCCAGGGCTGCAGGAGCAGAACTCTCCCTGTACAAGCTCAGCCCTGCTCTCACAAACGGGACCCCTGGCAGCCTCACAGGGAAAAGCCAAAGCCACACTCTAAGAACCAAGTCCCTGAGCAAAAAGAAAAGGGAGAAGTAAAAGAAAAAGCTTGTAATAATAACAACAATAACAGTCAAGGTCTGCTAACAGAAGCAATGCCTGTACACCTGGGCTGCAAGAAAACCCAACCAACCAAAGCTTTACAGCCTTTTAAACACACCTTGCCATCAAATCAGCCTCCTGCCAACCAACAGCCCCTCAATTCTTACAACAATGTCCAGCAGGCAAGAATTTATAAAAATGAATTATAAAAATAAGCCATAACTTACTGTAGCAGAGCTGAGAGCCAGGCAAGAGGAAAGCTTGTCACACTGACCCACAGAGCTGAGGGCACCACCACCATCGGGCATCAGCCAGCAGCTCCTGGGAGGGGTTTATAAAGCTCAGGCACACAAGAGGAAACAGCTAGGGGCACAAGACACCCAGGTGTCCCCATTTTGGCTCCTGAAGCTCCTGGGCACAGGCAGCTCGCTCCACAGCTGCTGCCAATGCTCTGCTCATCAGAATGTCAGGGAGAACTCACTCCATCTGGGTGGGCAGGAAAAGGAAAACCCCTCAGTTTTGGGCTTGTGCAACACAACCAAAGCACCTGTCCCACGTGTCCCATCTCTCAGAGGGTTAAAAGGACAGTCAGGAATTGCTGTCAGGATTAATGAAATGCAGAAGGAATTTCAGATTGAGGGGCAAACCCTGACAGGATTCTGCATTCCACATCTTCCTGACCCGCACACTCCTGCAGTCATAAAAATCACTCCTGCTCCTTTCCCCCCGTGAAGGTGTGGGATGGTGGCAGGCGGGGCGCTGCCCCAGCACCACGCTGGTAACGCTGAGCTGTGCTCTGTCCCCGCAGGTACCCGGGGATGCTCGGGCAGCAGGGCTGGGCAGTGCCCGGCTGCGGGCCCCTCGGGGTGTGCGCAGAGCCGAGGGGACCCCTCCTGCTGAGAGCCCCTCGCTGTGCCCGCAGTGCCCGGAGCTGCGCCGGGAGCTGGAGGCGCTGAGCGAGGAGTACCAGTCCTGCCTGAGCCGGCTGCGGCAGTGCCGTGCCGAGCTGAACCGCTCCCACGGCAGCCAGGCACAGGTGGGACACCGCCCCCAGCCCTGCACAGCGGCCCGGGACAGAGTCCTCCCCATGAGAGACACGTTTGCTCGGGCTGAGAGGAGGAGGGCATCCCCCAGTAACTCAGGCTTCTCCTGGCAGAGACAGCGCGGTCCCTGGATCCCTCTCGTGGTGGCAGTGGCAGCAGCGGCCATCGCCACCTTCCTGGCGAGTTACAGGCTGTGAAGGAGCTCCTTGAGGACTGGCTTCACTGCGGGAACTGACCTCTGCTTCACCAAAGGGTACCTGAGCTCACGGCACCTTCTGCTGTCGTGCATGTGCGCGTTGGGTTCGTATCCTGAGCTGGGCTCCCTGCACACAACTCCCAGGGCACGTCACCCCTGCCCTTGGCTGCTTTCATTTCTCTGCTCCTGCTGAAGGCTGCACTGCCCACGCCCTGAGGCGCTGAGGGACAAAGCCCCTCTGGCCACCGTGGCTGTGCTGGACACATCCCGTGCCCTTGGCATCCGGCCTGCCTGGGTTTTACACCCCCTAAATGGGAGATACTCAGTCCTGGGCCTTCTCTACTCTCACCTGGTAAAGAAACCCAGCTCAGAGGGGCTCTTTAGCACAGTCCCCTCACATGTCCTGAGCAATTCTCCCACCTCACACCCACCAGGCCCCATCCTATCCCACTCCTCCAGCCTCTCCTGTGGCCCAGCATCCCCACAGCCACACTCGCTTCTCTTCCACTGCCAGCACCACATGAATTCATCAGGGACAGGGGTTCAGAGTCCCTTTTGCAGCTGCACCGTGCAGGTTTCACAGCAGCACTTGCCTCTCATTCATGTACAGGCTCAGACACAACACAGGACATGAGACCACCTCACACGGGAAATAAATATACCTGAAATACACATGGAGTAAATACACAGAGTGCCTCCAATAAACTTCACTAATTCAAAGCACTGCGATGTTCAAATCATTTTTTAATCTTTTTATTAATCTTTGCCCACTGCAAACAAATACACACTGACTTTGCAGGGTGCAATGTGCAGGCAGCTGGGAGCACACATGTCCACACACTTGGTTTTTTTTAAAGAAAATGTATTTGGTTTTGCCACTGGCCTGCAGTGACTGTCACAATGTGCCCTTCAGTGCTCAAGGATGCAGATGTCAAGAGATGCAAGGGGACAAAACACTCAGGGAACTGGATCTTCTGCCCTGGTCCCTGATGCAGAGACGAAGGCTAGAAAGTCTGAGTATGCTCGTGTTTTACAAGGCAACCGCAGGAAGAGACACGACCTCGCTGGAAATGCAGAGATCCACAAAATCACTCTGAGCGCTGAAAGCCTCCTTGAGCTCCTGGCACCAGGCATCCAGCACGTCCCTGAGCTGGGCGCAGAGGCTCTCGGGGACGCTGAAGGAGTAGATCTGGACCCGGAGCCCATCCTTTATGCGGGGGCAGGAGGCGTGGGCCGTGAATACCCGCAGCGGGGTCAGCGCCAGGCAGTTCTCGGCGCCCTCGGCGAAGGTGTACACGGCGGGGTAGCCCAGCAGCACCCCGGCCACGGTGCACAGGTTCCAGTCCCCGGGCACGACCTCGCTGGCGGTCACCGGCTCGGCGCTGGCGGCCTCGGCGTCCCGCAGGCGGCCCAGGAGGGCGGCGAGGCGGCGGTGCAGGGCGCGGGCCTCGGCCGGGCCGCAGAGC